>LUGF01003851.1:48886-61158 GCA_001625245.1 Calycopis cecrops | reverse complement strand
CGAAGTTGTCATATAAATACTTAGAAATATATAAACTTACTTTAATCATACTTCGGAAGAGTGGGACATGTCATATCCTGCCTAGCGCCGCCTTTTTTTCGTGACATGCTAGGTACTACGATCAAAGAGATCGCGAGATGTTGTATATGAATTGTGCTGAAGAGCGACCACAAATATCGCTTTCCGAGGTTCTGTATCATTATTTTACAATTGTTGTGAACACAAATCCGCTGCACCCCGAACCACCCACTTATATAACTAATATATAACTTCTGTATATTTCCAATTAATGCAAGTCCTACAACGTTGTTTAGACACTAACACCGCAGCAGGCACGGTAAAGGTTAGAATTTTAAAGTTAAAATAACACTAATTTCTTAATTTTCTTGCTTACATAGGAAACATATCTTGCTGCATTCGCAAGCTAATTTAGCTAAAAATAAAAACAGACGGCACAGTGCATACATAGTATATACAGAGATACTTTAGATATGAATTATTAAACTCTTTACTTTCAGGATCACCTTATCTCTTTACTCCTTTATTTTATTAAATTTTGACGATGATAAAAATACTTATAAAATTAAAGACAATCGACAATACATACGTTAATATATTAAATATTTAAATATTAACACAATATACCAAATATAAGCATTATGAAATATTATACAATCAACACAATATTTTTTTTAAAAGCCAGTTTTTAATTAAGTCAATATAGATTTAAATATTATATTCCAAGCAAACTTGGTGTTATATTTACGGATAGACTTAGATTTAAAAGGTTCTTTTTGGTATCTCAGGGGAATACACGGAATTTACGTACGCCCAGGAGCCCGGGTAGCTCAAACGGGTACAGTGTCGGGCTGGGCAAGTTGCCCCTAACGACTAAATCCCTGCGGATGTCTTCATTTGCTATAATTGAAGGGACCCGGATTTACAAGCAACAGGCTCCCTCCAGCGACAGGCTAGCCTCAGCGTTAAGGTTAGACTTCTCCTGCTCCCTGGGGACTGTCTGGCCGCCTCCTACTACGCCATAGGAACCGTGCAATGGGGTCAGGTTACCATCCTGCGCCTGACCCCAATTCTCAAAAGGAGCACGGCACGATTTGTCTGAAAATCAAACAATGATTTAGACAAATTTCACCAGTCGCTCTGTTTCACGCCGCCATCTGCTGATTCAGAAGGACGGATGGAGGACCCCGCAGCTGAGCTGCTCTTTGAGTTCCTTTGTTTAATTTGGCTCATTAACATTTCATCCTTGGAGTAAACAATAACACCATGACGACCGAAATTGGAAGTTCTTGGAATTTTGAGTGCAGCGCACTCATTTTTCTTGTAAAAAAATGTAACTCGCATTTTTGAAGAAATGTTGTCGGTTCTACAGGATTTTGGACCTTCGTATACCATGGTAAAAATAGACTCGGCTGTTTTAACAAGGAAGAGAGTGATAAGAAGGAAAAGAGAATAAGAAGCATAAGAGATTAGATTATATTAAATGTACCATAGACATTACAATCGAGATTGCTACTTAGAAGGGTTCGTCGCTCTGACAAGGGATTTTCCCTGGATTATTTCCCGCTGTTATGTAAATAGATGAGCTTACTCATCGTCATTATTCGTATTGTATATTAACTAATGGCCTTAGGGCCATTATATAAAATTGTTCCCTTAACCATTACGTAATTTTTTAGGGTTCCGTATCTCAAAGAGAAAAAACGGAACCCTTATAGGATCGCTTTGTTGTCCGTCTGTCTGTACGTCTGTCAAGACCTTTTTCTCTAAAACGCGTAAAGGGATTAAGCTGAAATTTTTGTCAAATACGAAGGTCAGTTACGTCTTGATACCTTGAAAAAATCACACTTCTAAGTTAACGAAATAAAAAGTTATAGCCAATTATGCACAAATTTTGTATGAAAACGTACTTTGCGAAAACCTAAAATTATCGGGTACTTCCCGTTGACCTGGAGTTGTAAAATTTGGCAAGAGGTAAGAACTTATAGCACATATATAGGAAAAAACTAAAAATAGACGGTTGTGGCACACATTTATCAGGCGAATTAGTTATAAGTTGATAATGATTTTTCCAATGATCTACATATAATTTACTAGTTTTCAGATTTATTCCTATATATGTGCTTCAGCTTAATCCCTTCACGCGTTTTAGAGAAAAAGGTCTTGAAAACCATGCATTACGTTTGGATTGTTCTTCCCATTCATACGTAACCCTCGGTGTGCGAGTCGGACTCGCACTTGACCGGTTTTTTTTTCTGGGTTCTTATATTTTTAAATTTAGTTGTTTAATATTAATAAACTTAAACTTTCGATACTATACTATAATAGTCTTAAGAATAATAAAATTTATTTAAAAATCTAAAACACAGTAAGCATTCAATCAGTACAGTATTTATGTAAATAACGCACTTTGGGTTGTCTTATTTTCATAAATTATATATTATCCACACGTCTTCAGTTATCTTTTTTTTGTACTGGATTAAAAAACTAAAAAATTAAAAAATGCCATAAAACATTGTACTGTAATATAATTATTTAATAAAGTAATGTTTTATGTTTGGATGTTTAAATTGATAATAATATCATAATTAAGCGATTCTTGATATCCCTTTTACCTGTTGGTTAATTAAATTGTGTATTAAGCACACAAACATGGTGGTGTGTGCCTAGCTACTATATTGGGTGCCCACCAGTTTTCTTGCCAGTTCTTACTGGTCTGGGCTAGGGTTGGAACTGGTGGTAAAGATTGAGATAATATTATATTGAAGTAAAGATCAGTTGCTTAATCGAGGATTTTTATTAAAATCTTTTAGAACTACTGAGTTGTATCTTTTTTTAAACGTACATATACTTCAAGCCTGATAACAAACATATACCGCCCATGTATATAAGAATCCAACACAATCTATACCTAAATAGTAATATATTATATCAAATATTAGAATCAGTTTGCAATATGTAATTTATTAGTAATGAGAGTGTAGATGGACATTTATTTGTAAGTATCATTTTTGTATTGCTTAATCTGCAGATATGCTTACTCTCTTTCGCACCCCTTTCACATCACATATATTATCACACGCAGATCACATTTTATTTGTTTGGTCCAAACCTAAACATGCTTACATTAGACCAATTATAAAATCGAGAAGTGTAAAAATCGATCTTTATTTTTGGAATTAAACGTACTGTTACACAATTTCAAAAAGCACACACCACTCAAACTTATTAAATCTTCACGTAGTGAGTTTATCGAGATTTCCCACTTTGAGATTCTACGTGGAACATTTATGAAAATCGGATTTTGTAAACGGTCCACCCAACATAATGTTGGGGACTGAAATTGCTTATCTTACCTAACGACTCACACCCGTAATAAATTTAGAATGTGTTTTAAATTGTTTTACGTCTTCATAAAGTGTTATTACAATATGTGTTATTATAATAACGGTTATATTAATTAACTTGAGCGGTTTTATCAACATAAGGCATAATGTATGTAAAGACATAATCGTGCCTTTAATATTATTGTTAATTAAATAATTCTCCAATACATTGGCGCGTCAAATCCTCGCAAACATATTTATTATTTTCATTTTTTTATAATATAGGAGGGCAAACGAGCAGTCGA
Organism: Calycopis cecrops; assembly: GCA_001625245.1. Lineage (NCBI taxonomy): Eukaryota > Metazoa > Arthropoda > Insecta > Lepidoptera > Lycaenidae > Calycopis > Calycopis cecrops. The sequence goes on along the minus strand of LUGF01003851.1, from coordinate 57,509 downwards.
AGCCATTTTCATGACTACCGACGCCCACCAACAACCGCATAGAGGCTATACAAATGTGCTGCCCTCCTTTCTCCTCCCACCTCCATGAGCCACCGTTCATTGCTTTATAAATTTGAAAGCGATCGCTGAAAAGCATATTTATGTTTATTACCAGAAACAATAGCTAGAACTAGTTTGTTCACAATTTATAGTAGACGCGATAGCATTATTTCAAACGATATTAATTTATACAAAAACATAAAATTGCCTTTATAACGACACCTTATTTACCCCTGCGGGTGCCTTCAGCCGCTTTAAGCTGAGGGTCCTGGATCTGCAGGCTACAGGATCCCTCCAGCGACAGGCTGGTCTCGGCGAACAGACCAGACTTAACTTCACTAGGGGACTATCCGGCATCCGATTGAACAGTCCCGATAACGTCGTGCCATTTCAGCTGAATCGGGTTCCCATCCCGGTCCGACACGAGCGCGGAGGTGTTACTGGAGGCGCGCTAAGTAGCGCCTCCTACGCACTCCCATTCTTTGTCTGCGGGGAGAGGGTGCGTCGGCGGCCACCTCTCTCACCCGCAGCAACAGGATACCTCGGCCAGTCTCTTGTAAGGGACTGGATTCCTTTTACTGGGGTACTGATCCGAAAGCCTATATCAGCCCCGAGACCGTGCAATAGTATCGTCGGTCCCAGATTGCCCTTCATAAACTAAATAAAATTGCTAGGACTCTAAATGATAGGGAAAGTTCCAAGACAAGTCAACGGTGACTTGTATGTTCCAGTCCAATTATTTTTACTGACTTCATGCAAATAGCGCTTTTATTGGGCCCCACTGACTTGTGAAATGACCTTATTTATTATTACCTGACCTTATTACTTGAGTTCACATTGGTTCCGTCGCAGCTTAAATTGGTGTCCTACATAATATTTAAAGTGCAAAGTTTATGCTCTCACGTTAATTTCTGAGGCTTGAGAGTTCAAAATTACGCTAACACTCAAAACAAGTGTGGTATGTCTTTGAACATACACAAATATGTCTAAATCAAAATGTGTACATAATAACTTCTCCGTTGTTTAAAACTTCATATACACCCTAATTTTATAACGTGAGAAGCCGCTAAGAGGGGATTTAGTAGACTTACATGCCCCGATATAACCGCTTTAGGGATGATCCCTAAGGGAGAAATGGGGTTTAAAGTTTGTATAAAACAATTGAAACTCAGGCAGTTGAAATTGCGGGCAAAGCAGCTAGTAAGTTTACTATTGCTGTCTACTTAAAATTTTAAAACATCGTTTTAGTCACCTTACAGCGGCCGCGACCACTAGAAACGTAAAGCTTCCTTATGGTTTTCATCGCAGTTTTCAAATGAATAGCTACTTTTTATTAACTAAGGCTGAAGCTACTATCGACACCCATTTAAATCCTCACAACCAGACCACTTGGAACCTCACGAACCGAAAGGCGATTACTTCCCTGGTACGACAGTAATGTAGCACTGTAGGTCACTTTTTGAACAAATAGTGGTTTGAAATCTCCTGTCATCGTGAAAATTCTTCCAAATTTTTCATCTTACGTTATTTAAAATTGTGTACAAAATTACACACGACTCTCAACTTACTACGATTTTATGAGTAATTTCAGAGAAATGACCGCCCGCGTCTCGCAATCTCCATCTTGGTTCTGATGACGTTTCCCGCAATGATCAGCTGCGTTTCAAGCTGCCTTACTGCTGAGCACTGCTTTAATTAATGCCTGTAACGAAAGCCTCGCAGGGCTTCGCTCCTTTGTCCATGCCGGATATTCGCATAATGTGATACTGAAATATATTTAATATATTTTTTATTTAATAAGGAATTTTAAAGATAAGATTTTTATTATATACACACAATTGTAATCATGTAAATATCCACGACCTGGATACAATTCTACAACTCTCTATGAACTGACCTTGTCTGTCGTCGTAATAACGTGACACGCACATCACAAGTTGATGTACATAATATTTAGACGTTCAAGTGAGTATTCTGCTAAGTTATAAGATAAAAGAGGAAGAGTCGTGCTTTTATTTACACGAACAATTTTGAGCTACTTTTCACCTCTTCGCAACTCGAACACAACTTGTCTAAAGTTCACGACGTTATCATATTTATTATAATAAAAGTAATAATATTCATTTATTTAAGATTATTCATATATCCAAATTATTAAAACCCTTGGGATATTTCTGTTATTTTTGGTTATATGGCAGTTAAATCTGATCCGTACTGCGGTGGAACCTCTACCGAGATCTATGAGAAATAGAAGCCATTTTCATGACTACGGACACCCATTATAGACATCCGCATAGACGTTATGTAGATGCGTTGCTCTCCATCCTCCACCTCCCTCCATGGGTCAACAACTACTTATACATTGCACAAACACACGACAGCAAAGCGTGGCACTACCTCTTACTAAAAACTTATTGGGGGGTTTGGATAAAGTAATAGTAGTTTATGCAACTGTCGTATAACGAAGGGTGTTAAAACACGAGTGTGAGTTTTTGAAACGAGCGAACGCGAGTTTCAAAATAGTACCTCACGAGTGTTTTAATACCCGTGTTATATGCAGTTGCATATAATACTTTATCTTCACTAATGCAATTAATCAATTAATCAAACATTGCGATACATTAAATTCACGCGTATTGCCCCATTCGTTGTTGGACTGACGACTGTTTGACCGACGAGGCGACGACTGCTTGACCGACGATTTAAAATGTAATGTTCTTTGAAGATAAATATTTTTATTAAATACTTTAATTTGATTGCAAAAATTGCGGCGCGTAAATATATATACTTTTTATAATTCAATGTTAAAATATAATGAGAAAAAATCACATGACTTTACTTTTAAATTTCTACTAAACAGTAGATTATTCGTTGTCTGTGGCGTTCATTTTTGCTTTCATTTTTTTGTAGAGCTTTGTCTCTTTCTCGCAAATCCTTCGCAAGCTGGCATTGAACCAATGAGAGCGCAGCTGCAGCGCGCGCAGGGCCAATCAGGAGCGAACGCGCACTGTTAGGATTTTTAAATAAGGCTCTCTCACCACTCTCTCTCTCTCTCTCTCTCGCTCTCACACAGTGTTATAATGAGATTTTACGATATCGATTTGGATATTATAACATCATGTCAAATTGCTTAAATTGAGTTTTTTATTGTCTGAGCTATAATAGTAGTTATTATAAGTCAAGTATTGAAAACATAAGTAGAATGTTACAACATTAGTGTAGATAAAGTAAATTATGCATCTATTGATGCTGATAGTTTTTGCAATATCCCCTCCCCCTATCTATTAAAATACCCTTATGTTATTAATACTTATTTTTTATAGAATGTGCTACGATATTACTTAATTTATAAGAGGATTAAATTATTCAGAAGATTATATTCAAAATTGTCAGCCCAGTTGGGCTGGCACGACCGGGAAAGTACCTCTTTCTTATACGAGACCGGCGTAAAGTGATAGCTGTGTGGTGTGTACGTAGCCAGTGGCTCATGGAGGTTAGAGGAGAAAGATGGGCAGCGCATCTGTATAGCCTCTAAGCGAATGTCAATGGGCGTCGGTCCAATCACAGTTCCAGGAACCACACCAAGAGGAGCAGCATAAATATTATACAAAAAAAAATAGAAATATGACCGTCCGCATCAGAACGGACGCGGTCCTACCATCAGACAAATCAATTAGGCTCTATACTAAAAGAGGCACAATCGCTGCGCCAGCGAAGGCGACGATAAGTAATATCATTTTCAAAAAAAAAAAAAAAGGGGCGTCGGTAATCATGAAAACGGCTCCGTTTGCTCGTTTCCCTCTCCAAACCATAAAAAAAGGTGTTACTTGAATCAAAACTTATGGTGTACCTATAACACTGTAGTTTGTAGGCTGATGATTATGAAACAAAATATTAAAAACATTTTCCCGTTACATTCTCGTTTTATAAAAGCTATTTCAATTTGTAGTTTACAAATAAATTCCTGAATGGTTGTTGTATTTTCTCTGGTCCTTTGAATTCACGGTAACGAGTACAAAGGATTGCGGACTGCAGAGCCATACTGACTCTACAGGGTTATTTTTAAAACACAGCTAACTCTGAGAGTTAGATAAGTAACATCTTTTTCAACAACAAAATACATTCTACGATTTTTTACAATTCATTTTTTTATACAAATAAATACAAATACGAATTTAATTTTGAGTTTGATTGTTACAAGTCTTCGCACATCATACATGACACAAGATAAGGGTAGCTAGCTTGTGACGCTTGCAGCGGCCGGGGTACACGAGGAGGCGGCCTGTCTAGAAGCGCAGGGCCGCGCCGATCCTTTGACGTCGCATTAGTACCCCCGTAGTAGTGCCGATGTGATTACGTCACATTGTGTTGAAACTTGTATTCTACGATCGATTTTTATTGTATTTAACTGATTATAATTATATTCCCCGGACATTGCATTCTTATTTAGGGGGACATAATATTAAGACAGTGGTGTACAATGATCACGCAATTATAAGTCGAGTAATGCTCATGGATAAAATAATAAATACTTATTCGGAAGGATTAGCATCAGATAACAAAGAGATAAATTTTTGAGTGTTATGGCCCAACATACGCGGACGACGCAAATTCCACGCTAGCCGCTTAAAATTTAATAACTTATAACATTACACAAATTGGAGATTTTGATCACTTTACAGCGATCGTGACCACGAATCCAGCACCAGTGTGGGTTGGGTAAGTATGATCCCACCAAAAACATTCTGTAAAAATACTAGCCAAGTGTCGATGGAGCTGCTTGTTCATATCTAAAAAAAAACCGGCCAAGTGCGAGTCCGACTCGCACACCGAGGGTTCCGTATGAATGGGAAAAACAATCCAAACGTAATGCATGGTTTTCAAGACCTTTTTCTCTAAAACGCGTGAAGGGGTTAAGCTGAAATTTTTGTCAAATACGAAGGTCAGTTGCGTCTTGATGCCTTGAAAAAATCACACTTCTAAGTTAACTAAATGAGAAATGTGTGCCGCAACCGTCTATTTTAGACGGATGCGGCACACGTTTTTCAGGCGAATTAGTTATAAGTTGATAATGATTTTTCCAATGATCTACATATAATTTACTAGTTTTCAGATTTATTCCTATATATGTGCTATAAGTTCTTACTTCTTGTCAAATTTTACAACTCCAGACCAACGGGAAGTACCCGATAATTTTAGGTTTTCGACAAAGTACGTTTTCATACAAAATTTGTGCATAATTGGCTATAACTTTTTAATTCGTTAACTTAGAAGTGTGATTTTTTTCAAGGCATCGAGACGTAACTGACCTTCATATTTGACAAAAATTTCAGCTTAATCCCTTCACGCGTTTTAGAGAAAAAGGTCTTGACAGACGTACAGACAGACATACAACAAAGCGATCCTATAAGGGTTCCGTTTTTTCTCTTTGAGATACGGAACCCTAAAAAGCGACCCTAAAAGGGTTCCGTTTTTTTTCTTTGAGATACGGAACCCTAAAAGTAATGAAATCTAGACAAAGTCGTGCCAAGTTTAAGGTTCTTTACTGCGATATCTTTATTATTTTAGTTAATGTTGTGTGGATTGGCCGTTGACTTGTGAAAGCGAACGTCTTGGACTTCATCAGAGCTGAAGACTAGTCGTCATCTAGTTCCGATCTTAATCCACTGGATTATGATTTATGGTTAGTTTTAGAGAGTACAGCTAAATGCTATGATAATTTGGTGTCCCTAAAACAATTGACAGTAAAGAATTACGATTGACAGTAAAGAATTTCCCCATAGAAAGAGTGCGTGCTTCTATTGTTTACTGGCCAGAACGTTTAAAGGACTATTTTGCAGCCAATGGAGACAACTTCGAATAAGCTTTTTATATTTTTAATTGCTTTATATTTGTGTATTAAACTAACACACAGTAAAAGTAATAAATGTTATTTGCAAATATATTTTTTTTTCTTTGTAATAGAACTTATGGCTAGATTAGGTATATATTTTATTATTTAATTTTAATCGAATAGGTAAAAATAAATTGATATTATTATTATATTGATTATGATTATAAAATACAACTAGCAGTAAAATACATCTCTAGGGACCATTCCAAATGCATCACATCATCTGTCTATTGGAGTCCACTTTATTCCAAATTCATACAGATGTAATTTATAATAGGTATTAGTATGATAAAAATTTCATAACCATCCACCATGAAAGTTACCTACATAATATGTTACATTTCACCCGGACTCTTGAAGACTACAAGGAGCGCACATCACGTTGCCTCACGCTAGCTTGAATTAAGAAGTACTTCACACTTACAATTGTAAATTTATTTTCTAACAGAATTAGTAAAGACTGATATTTATTTTACTGGAGCTTACCTGACTGCATGTACAAGTAGAAATGTGTGTATCAGCCCTGACATGTGACTGAAGTTTATTCGGGGGAGAATGAACATAATGTGCTAGCGAGATAACGGTGAGCAAGACACTGAAATACAACACAAGAAAATGAAATACAAAGTGCATAAACTCATGTACCAAATACCCAATAACATTGTCAAAGTCGTGTGTTGTTTTATACGTAATATGTGTAACAATAACTTTAAGCGACTGAAGGCTAATAATTTAGAGGAACATTTACATTGACAAACGGCGTTCAATCCGTTATTATCCATTATTAGTATGTATCTAAACTAAAAATCTGATGGCATTACCATAGATATTCTGACAATGAGAAATTACTCAGATCGTATCATTAGTTTTCAACAAGCTTCTGCACTTAACTTTATAAAACGGACACATTGTAGATGAGTTTTTATAGAAATTACGTGGAACAGCTCTTTTATTTTATTTTCACTGAGCAGTTTCAGTAAAAATAATGATAAAAAGTTTCACTGTAGGTACAGTTTTTTATCGATAAACGTTTTACGGAAATGAGGTTTCATTAAGCCCGCTGCCAAAGTGACCACTTAACTTTAGTCATGGAGAACAGGTTTAACAAAAAACATAGCCACGCTGTACTACACACATATTATACCCACAACGGTCCTATATCGCTGATTGACTGTGTCAAAATATACATAAAAAAATATTTTATTTCATTATAATATTAATTTTTCCGCAATTTCACATGCATGAGTTTCGATTATGTATCTATACAAACTTTGAAACCTCGTTTTTAACCCTTAGGATTAATCCCCAATGAGATTGTATTGGAGTTGAAATTTTTCTAAATTCCCTCTTAGCGGCTGCTCCCATTAAAAGATTAGTCTTTATATGACGTTTCAATTTAATCAATACTCTAGTTTCAGCTGTGCGACGATCGTTTCAGACAGTGTTCCTATGAATGTACGTAATCAATGAAGACGTTATTATGCATACATTTCGATATAGACATATTTGTCTAAGTTCTAAAAACATATGACGTTTGATTTGAGTGTTAGTACAGTGCTGAACTTTAAAGGCTCAAGCATTAAAGTACAAACACAAACTTTGCACTTTAAAGTATTATGTAGGACTCCAGCTCAAACTGTGACGTAACCTATTTATAGGCAGGTACTAGCAAGGTCAGTTCAAAATGCAGTGAGCCACCAGTACTATCGCTGTTTGCATGTTATCAGTAGAAGTATTTGTATTCGAACATAGAAGTCAGAGCTGATTTGGTTTAAATTGGAAATAAGTTTCTGACCTAAAGTAACATTTCCCTATTAAATTTAGAGCCCTAGTTAATTCAGTTAGTTTATGTTGGAATGGTGTTAAAGTTCAGGGAGCGCGCGACACAAACAAGCATGTTAGTTTTAGTTCTGGACTCTAAATAATTGAGATAAGTCCGTTGAATATTACACGACGTAGTAACACATCTAATGCTCATAACCTTTATAATAATAATTATTCTAATATAGAAATTCTGACACATTTATAAATTATATTACAATATGAAGTTATGCCGCTTCTCTAACTAGGACAACGGGCCAGGATACGAACCTGGTCCTATTGTAATCTTTTGAATAGAGACAATAATTGTGATACGAATATCTCTGGGAAAGGGTTATGTCCATCCGTGGACATGTTCTGGTCTTTGCTGATAATGATAATGTTGCTGAATATCTATGGGTGTTGAAAGTCATCAAAGGTTCATCTTCTTATAATACAAAAGTATTCTTATTTCTATGTTCTGTGCTTACTATCTATAGCGTAAAATATGATGGAATTATTAGACGACTTGTTTTATTGATACAACTTCAGCGAGCGCTTGGCTCCGTCATAAAATGAGTTATGCAGTTCATGTGGTCTAGAGTGCTTTTATATAACTACTGCGTATGAGCCGTAATAGACCGCTCGAGCACTCTAAGTGGTCGAATATTTTTTTATTTCATTTATATTTATTGACTAGCTGTACCGTGCGCGCATTGCTACGCCACCAACAGATACGTCAGCAGGGACTATCATAGCAATATATAAATTCAAAAAGCTCTTCTTTCCAAGCTTCCGGCTTTTGGGATACCTGTGAAACTTTGCGACTGGATCGCCAGCTTTTTGACAGACCGGAGCATTAAGGTCGTAGTCGACGGTGCATGCTCGGAC
>LUGF01003851.1:21692-48862 GCA_001625245.1 Calycopis cecrops | reverse complement strand
TCGGCAACGCATCTGTTAGACCTCTGGTGTTACGGATGTCTGTGGGCGTTGGTGTTCACTTTACATCAGGTGACCTAACTGCTCGTTTGCCTCCTATGCTATAAAAAAAAAAAAATTCATTGGAATGACAATGTCGCCATCTGTCGAAAAATTGGTAGTACCAACTTAGAAACAAAAAAACAGCTCATTTTTAATTACTTAAACCTCTCCTTGTCAATTTAAAAACTTATTCAGTGGAAGACTGTTTCGTTTCATAGGCATCATTAAGAGATTATTTCACCTGCCCGTAGGATCTTGCACAATATTTTTTTGTAAAGATATCATTATTGTAGGATGAACAACAAATATCTTAGCTAGTTATATATAAGCTCTAAGAATACGTATACTTACTTATAATATTGAAATTAATTTGCTGTCAAATTGTCTTGTTTATAATATGTCTTGGTTATATAATAAAGTTTGTTTGGATCTTTATAGTCAGGATGACTTTTCAATCCGTTGTTCTCGTTACCAGGAGTTTACATTTAGGGTTACATAGCACGGGAAGCATTATAATGCTATATATTGTGCTATAAAAACATTTTATTGTAGACCTCGGAAAACTGTTTTCAGTTGTTATAGTAATAATAAAAATAATACATTTATTATTATGTTATTATCTGAAAAAGAGTACCTGTTGCCACGGAACCAGTCGAATTCCAAAAAAATCAGACGAATCACTGGTGGAATGTGAAAATGCCCTCTTTCAATTGCCACATTTATGAAACTAATCACACCACGCAATTCTAGCCCCATACTAAGTACTATTAAAGAAAGTATTTAATATTTTTATAATTTTAAGTAATGTTATAAAATATATCTAAGACTTTTATTAGAGAATATTCGGATCCTCAACTCCTGACACGCGTACCTATTGCACCGTCACGTTATCTGAGTCAATCGATTGTCGATCTATATCTGTAATCGTAAAAGTATCTAGTAGTAGTATATACTACTATACTCCTTGTACGCTTGTAATAGTCGCAGAACTTTTACTGGTGGCAGACTACGATAAAAATATTATTATTATTATTATTCATGTTATTTTTATGCATTATCAAACATTTTATATTTTAAAAGCTATATATTTCAACAAAGACCTCAGTATTTTTTAGAAAACTCCAAAATATGAATAAACTATTAGGGACAAAGCTAAGAGCTTTTAAAATATAGGCGTTAGAAGCAAACGAAACGTCTTGTGTGATCTTGTTCATTATGATATTAATTGAACGTGAACGGCTCCGTGGTTTAATATATTATGAGCTGGCCTCGGCTGAATTATCTGCACATAAATAATGGCTTCCTAATTTACCTAAATTATGCTTAAATGTTGTCTGGCAAAATTTTAATAGCATTTTAATTTGCAGCGTATATATTGATTTATGAAAAATCAAATTTTTGATTGCAAAAAGGGAGAAAATAGGCATTTTGTATTTCACGAATGTACAAACATCTTCAATCTCCAAGATTATGCGTTGCACTATTTCATTCAGTCCACAAACGGGTCACTAAACGCTTACAAACCTTAAGAGGTAAATGATTTGAATGTAATAATTATCGATCTTATAAACACAATCTCGTTAGTACATACGATAATTTTAAGCCAGTGTAGATATCCGATAACTCTGTCGTGTTTCCAGGAAACTAATAACCGCAATTTAACCACTAATCGAACGTCTCGGATGCCAATTTTGCTGTTCCAATATTGGACATTTCCCGAAATGTTATGTTTACTATTACACTTCTAGAGGGTGAACTCCGGAAAATTGTTTATTAGTGCTTATTAACGTTACAATATTAACGTACCTTTCAAAACTCTCGTTATGTTTGTCTGTAATTTTCTCTGTAAATCAAAGGATCTCTTATGGCTGGCTTTTTGATTGCTTGGCTGATTTAAATTCATATTTATGATTTTCACATTCATTTCATTATATAAAAAGTTTTTAAAAAGATATTGCCTTTTAAAATTTCCTAGTTTTAATCACAGTGAGAACAATCTTCTTTAGCCGAATAAATAATATGCAATTTTTCATTCAACAATTTGAAAAACTACACAAAAATATTATTGCTTTCAGACGAGATTTCTTAGAAATCTTTCTCGTTCTGTTTTGATCTCATTTCTAATACGAACATTACGTGATCGGCCAGATATTTTTATTCATGTTACAAACTGAGTAAGTTTAATTATACCTATCAATAGCCCGGTACATGGACATTTCACTTATACCAAGAGTGTAGCGAGTTTGAAAAAAAAATTGCCTCCAGACTTTCATTTTGTAAAGCAATCACAGCGATCGGTTCTCTTTATCAGGCCTTATCAGACCTTTCGCTCACATAATACCTATCTACTATTATATTTGAAGGAGACTGCAATTGTTGCATAGCAGCAAAATTTTGCCGGAATAAAATCGTGGCCGTTCATATGATACATGGTGTATTGACGTTTGCTATTAAATATTGTGTCTATAGGACGATTTCACTCTCACATTATTTAATATTAAATTAAAGAACACTGAATATTTAATATTAATACAAATCTTTTGATGATACAGATATAACTGAAATGAAATAAATTATGGATACCACATAGGAAATATAAAATAATTGAGTAAGGTAAGGTATTTATAATCATTAAAATAAACTTATTACTTATTAACACTACAACAAAGCTCGAAAGACAAAAACGGGCAAAATAAAGAATAATATGGGCAACACCGGGTGTCAAAATTGACAATTATAAATAGGCCATCATTCTTCATCTTTTATTAACAGGTGGACGCCCTTTTAATAAATGACATCTTCTTATTATAAAACACCTAATATAAGACAGTTTAATACATGATATTTTCATCTAGATATCAGCGGCAGGTACAATTATTTCATATTTTCACATAAACGACACTTCTAATCTATCTATATTAATCTTAGCTTATTAAGTGTATTGTAGAATAAGTGTGTGTATAAAATTTTGCATTGAATAAAGTTCTATCTATCTATCTATCTAATAGAGTATTTCAAACAAACAATAAAGTAAACACTCAAGGTAACTGTAATTTAAATAATACTTTACGATACGAAGGATATTGTCTACAAATACAGCCAATAATAATTTTATCTTTATATTTCTTGTGTGCGTGTGTATGTCACTGAACTCCTCCTAAACGACTGGACCGATTGTGACGAATTTTTTTGTGTGTGTTGAAGAGGATCTGAGAATTAATTAAAATTTTTCTATACAAAAATAAATGTAAATTATATTTTTTAATGTATACAAATGAAGAATGTATAATGAAGAAATTAATGAAGCCCGCTGAGTTTGTTTCGCCGGTTCTTCTCAGAACAGGGCTAGGGTTGAACCGGTGGTAGATGGAAATTTTTGACGTTCAAAAAGCAATTTTTCAAATTCTATTTTGAATAAAAATATTTTGATTTTGATTTTGAATGGTTTAGAATAACAAATTAGCCCGTCAGATGGCGCTGCAGTCGGTATCTCGAATATACCATACAGTAAGGTATAGTAACGGGTTGACGTAAGTAAGACGTTGTGATACGTAACCATGACAGCACATTTTTTCAATAATGACAAGACAACATCTGTTGGGCAGCTAGTGTTATAATAAAATCCATGTCATAAAAAACTAAGTAACTGAAATGTAGATTGGAATGTAGTAATCATTTTGGCAACAATATTATCTGATGGCCCTCAGACCATTAATCAATATACAGAGAGATATTATACATACTATATGAGAAATCATACACTTCTATGCGCTATTTAGAGATTCAATAATTAGGTCGTTTTTCATTCTCTCCCTCTGGCTTCTTTATACCTTATCATAAAGTCCACAACCAGCGAGCAGAGCAGTGATAATAAATAACTAGCGATGCATGTCATAAAACATAAAGACAATCTCACATCCAGAGTTAATAAGGCAATCAATACTTGTATATCTATACTAACTTTAAAGAAAAGGTTCTTACTTTGTTTGTATTATGAAAATGCTTTCATTCTTCAAGAGCAATACCATTCAGGACTGTAAAGGCTACTGGTTATTATGATTGAAAAAAAAATTCCAATTAACTAAAAATGGATCAGCTAGTATAAGAATAAAACTATTAATTCGTGATTCTTCCCAACAACGAAAAGTAGCGATGCCGTGAAGAAATATTTAGATCTCTCTTCCATTGTATTACTTTGGAACAGGTGCATTGTGTTTCTCTGAGGAGATAGAATATCAAGAATTCTTACTTGAAAATAGAAAGACCTTTATTGCTGTTATTTCAAATAGTGTTATTGAAAAGCCTATTATAAAACAGCTCTTTCTGATTGTATTTCCAACATTTTCAGATCTAACTACACTGGTCGTTGAATTAATGTTGTTTACAGTTGAGTATTAAATATCAATATATTCATTTAAATTTCGCTGGTTTCAGGTAGATAGGTATGTTTACGTCTTTTATACTTACTTACTTAAAGGATATACGAACAATCAAAGTTAAAACCTATATTATAAGCCTCGAAACATCCCCATATGCAAGTGCGTTTCCCTCCTTCACCTTCACTTCCTCCTCGTTCAGGTCTAATAAGATAACAATTCAGAACCGTTTCCCAACCTAGATTGCGTTGGGTATCGTGCAGTGGAGGATGTAAATATGCACTCCCCGAAGATGCTGCAACCTTGTCGTGGTGGGGAGTTTGTGTGCCTCTATGATTGCCAAGGCTATGCCGGACAGAGCTACCTATACTAGACAGGCTGGGGGAGCTAGATTAAGAAAAGCTCAGCTAGAGATTCCTCCACTCGTCCCTCTGAATCAGCAGGTGGCGTAGTGGATTAGGGCGTACCTAGTTGGAGTATTGAGACCACCGTGCAACGGGGTTAGGTTCTCAACCTGACACCATTGCACGGTTCCGACGTTGTTGTAGGGACTGTCCAAAGGCAGCCGGACAGTCCCTAAGACAGGCCTTGTCACTGAGGCCAGATGTCTCCTTCTTGGAGGGACAGGGGTTCCATCGCTTCAGCACAGGGGCTTAGTCGGTAAAATGTCGGGCAATCGCCAAGCCTGACACTACCCGGTTGAGCCACCGGGCTCCTGGGTAGCGTATGTAAAGGTATTCCTATGCGTAACCAAAAAAAAGTGTGTGCTATGGCCACCCGCTGCCCCTCGAACAAAATACGCCTCAACCAGCTGACGGAGAGATTCAATACAGAACTCCAAGCCTTGGACTCTGATAGATGGTTGACATGCATCAAGGAGACTAGCGATTCGCTAGTCTCCTTGATTGCGAGGGCCCGTCTTCGCTAGTAGCGAATACTGGCCCTCGCTACACGTCTTAGCTTGTTCCGTCACAAGCGCCATCACCTCAACGAGACCGTGTTCTACAGTGACAGTAATTTACGTTACAGAGTCTCAGATAGAGCCGACATTTTTGCGGATCATCTGGAGCAACATTTCTCCCCCTTCCCCACGGTGAATGTCGCTCATTTGGCCCGGGTATAAGCTGCAGTGGAGGCTTTTCTCGAAGGCTCCGATTTGGCCAGCGACTCTCCGTTGGACTTCTACTTCACTCCTAGTATGGTCCGCAAAACCATTAACGGCCTAAAGCCCAAAAGAGCTCCAGGATATGATGGCATATCTAACCTGTCCCTCCGTAATTTCCCACTCAGGTCTGTGGTAGCTGTGATGCGGCTGTTTCACGGTATCGCATTGGCCACTTCCTGTCCTGCTAGAAACTCGGCCACATTATTATGATCCCCAAAAATGGAAAGGACAGCAGGAAAGCGGACAGCTACCGCCCTATTACCCTCCTGCCCACACTCTCGAAAACCCTTGAGCTCTTGGTACTCAAAAAGCTCTCTTCTTGCCTCCGAGATGCGAGCAGTTAAGATTCCGACCCGGCCATAGCCACATACATCTACATATCTCATGCACTCATCAACTTGTCAGGGTCAAACATCTCGATCTTCCTCGACATGCAAAAAGTATTAAACTCCTTCTGGCACGAGGACCCCGGTATACAAGCTTATCCAGAGCAATGTTCCTTGACTCCTCATTAGAATCAACGCCTCTTTTCTTTCGGACAGGAAATTCCAAGTCAGAGTGGATGTAGTATTGTCCGAGACGAAAATTATTCGCACCGACGTCCCGCAGGGGAGCTGCCTCTCGCGGGCGCTTTACAACCATTATGCACATGACGTTCCTTGCAACGCTGGTGTCACGGCGGCATTGTACGCGGACGATACCGCCTTCATAGCGACCTCCCTCAATGTCAAACACGCTGCCACAAAACTACAGATGGTCCTAGACCAGCTGCCCTAGTAGCTAAAGCTTTGGTGACTTTCGATTAACTCCCTCAAGTCGCAAGCCATTGCTTTTCATAGCATAAAAACTCCGCCTGACCTTCTGCGTGTCCTCGACGCTCACATTCCGGATGGCCAACTACCTGGGTGTGGTGATCAACTCCGGTCTCACCATGGCCATGCAGGCCAAAACCGCTATCGGTAAGGCTTGCTTCGCTTCAGCCAGATTGTCGCTTCTCCTCAGGTCGGAGGCCATCCCGCTGAAAATGAGACTCACACTATACCACCTGTACATCAGATCGCTTGGATCTGTCTACCTACGCAGCTCCTGCGTGGCACCATTTGCTGTTGGAGACGCGCAAATGTAAGTTTCGGGCATCCCAATCTAGAACTCTCCAGAAGATCGTCAGCGCGCAGAAATACGTCAGAAATGACATCATCCCCAGAGACCTGCACGCCGAGAGCCTGGACACCTTTATTGCTACACTATCACGCAGCCTGTTCGAGAGGGCGCACGCGTCGGAGCATTAGATCTACAGAATATTGCGCTCTGGCCCACCATTTCGACAGGTACAAACTGCCTAGAGCGGGGATTGGTTAATCCCTCGCTCCACTCCTTCAATAATCTGACTTTTCTAGCCTTTTTTCTTTTTTCGACTTTTCATATACATTTCTCGCTTTGTCGCCTCTTTATTTTCCCCTTTCCAGCGACTTCTTTACGGGCCGTACCTCGCGGGATACTGGCAGCTCTATAGCCAGTGTTTCGCCCTGCTCAATGCTCACGCTCTTCCAGAGCTAAAAACTCTTGGGTCAGAGCCCCTGATTCTCCTCTCTTCCTATCGACTTAATTAACACGGCGGTCAAGTCGGCGCCTGCCCGTGGTGATCTCACAAGAGTGGAATCATACACGTCTCTCAGTCACGGCTGAGGCTTGTGTAACCCCCGAAATGGGCGGTCGCCAGCACTTTCGTCTGGGCTAATATTAATATTGCTAACACAAACTCAGCATATTGAACAAGTGGGATCTGGGATCCCACACCCAATGACGGCTTTGTAGCTACAAGGCGCGATTGAACTCCTCCAGAAAGGAACAGAGCTCCGGGCTGGACCCCTCTTAGTCCCACCGGGACAAGTGAGAAGACCCAATGACTGATTACTTTGCCATAGACGCCTTTCTATATAGTGACAAACTGTTTAATACATAAATACAGATTACGTATAGACGGCTGAGCCCATTCATCACTCTTTGTCGCAAGTCAGTTCAGAAACACTATAAATGAAACATGATGAAGATATATGATACAAAGTATTGAATATATTATATAGTCCAAACTAGTCTTACCAACGCTGGTTCAATGTTTTTGGCAAAATCGTGGGAGCGGAAAAACAGTCCTGAACTTGTCTCTAGCCACTTTTCAAAAGTACAATTTAAATAAAAAAAATGAACTGACCTTTTACCTTAGGTACTAATCCCATCGAGGACCCCGAAAGTATTTCGTGATGGTGTAGAGTTTGTGAAGTTCTTGTCGTTAGCGACTAATATTTGATAGTGTGATGTTAGGTCTATTAAATAATATTAAATAATTCTTATATAAATGTATTTACTGTATGGGATTATTATTATTATTCATAAAATTTTAACCTTTAAGATTTTATAGGTTAAAATGTTAAATATTATACAGTATCTATAAATTATAATATATCTAAACAAATAAACAACCTTTATATCAAGAAAGAGAATCCTCCTCCTACTTATTAAAAGTATCCTTTTAACCGATACCTCATCGATCAAATATGCAGTCTTTATAGCTTTGAAACGTTTAAAAGAATTTGACGTTGATGTATTAGAAAATTACTTGTCACAGGCACATAAGCCACTATGCTTTAAAATATTAGTGTAGCTGATATACCTACACCACATCTTATCTATGAAGACGTAAGTCGATTCTTATCTCAGTTATATTAACCCGAGTTTACTAACCTATCCTTTGAGCAACGTTTTTAAAAATACGACATTAGTATGAATTAACGGTAATAAACAAAACAATCAAAACATATTATTCATGAATTTAAAGTATCACTCTGGGGTTTAGAGATAAGATACTGAAAACGGGGGACGCGGAAACGACGCGAATATTCTATATTCCAGGAATCGTCATTTCGCGTCAAAAAAAATTTTTACGAGTTTTTATTATTGTAGTGTTAAATGACGATAGCTGGATATCATTCATCGGCTATAGCATCATTATAAAGAAATTTAGCCATGTACAGAAAATTAAAGAGAAAATAAAACAAAAAATCTTTATTACCTTAAAAAATCTAAGAGGTTACATGGATTTATTAAAAAGTAAACGATCGCGAACGATTTGCTAGTGACTTAATAGTGTTGATAAAACCGCTAAAATACATAAATATAACTGTAAATTTATAAAGACATAAAACATTCTAAGCATTTGAAATTTATTACCGTCTGCTGTGAACCGCAGTAGTTAGATCAGTCAAGCAATTTCAGTCCCCAATATTATATAGGGTCGAACCGTTATAGACAACCGGATTTTCATAAATCTCAAACTCGGAAATCTCGAAATACTTGTTACGGATTTAATAAATTTGAGTGGTTTGTAATTTTTAAGAACAGTGATTTTTAATAATAGTGAAAAATAGTGAAGTTTATAAGAATTATTTTAGGCATATTGGTTATGTTTTTATGTCACTATTTTGATAATTTGCTACGAAACAGAACTTGGCAGCCATTTTTCTCAAAATATTAAAGGATTAAAAGCCATTTTTGAACACCATTCGGCTGAAAAACAAGGCTTATGTTTTTCGTGCGTAACTTGATTGTGTGTACCTACGTAATATTATTTATTATCTCATATCGCCAAAGCCGTTGAACAAATTTACAGAAATGAGCTATCGTTGTGTTGTAGTTCTTGGCTAGCAAAGCGTTAATATTATAATATCGTTATTACTATTACATACTTATATATTGCTTAAAAAAATATGGCAGCCAAGCGAAGCCATTTTGTGTAATTAAAAAATTAAAGTTGAAAAATTATATCATGAGGAGTATAGTCAAATTGGTATTTTAAAATAATTTTTAAGTATGATTTGAGCATTTATTATTCAAACAAACCCTTAGCATTAGTTAATTTCCGCCTCTTTAAACTCATCGGATATATTAGGTATACAAAACTCATAAATACTCAAAAGAGGTAGTCCTTCAGAGAATTTCATCATATTTTTTTTTAGAATTTAATTTCATCAAGTTCATAAAATCCTTTTTTATAGAATTCGTTAAACTTTGTACGCGATTGTTAATTTAACGTACCTGGTATTCCGACCTAAAAATATCAACCAAAACTTTAAGTAAAGAAAGAATAACCCCGATTGCATATATGAATAATAAATAAGACCAAAAAGCGATAAAACAAAGCTTCAATATCGCGACTATTTCAAAGTTAAGGCAAAGATTTCAATTACAAAATGGGTCCGACTGTTATAGCGGCTAGAGTTGGCCCATAAGTTACTAGCTGGTGTCCACAGCTTCGTTAGTGTAAAGTATTTTATATATTTTAATTCTTTCAAATTTTCAAAACCGTCAGGTAAAGTATATTTACTGAATTTCCCATAAGAATGAGCGATTTTCCCGCAGTAGTAGTAGTAGTAGTAGTATTCTAAATGTTGACCAGGCTTAGTATCTATACACCACAAAAAGTTTCATTCGAATCCGTGCAGGAGTTTCGGAGTTTAGTCTGGACAAACAGACAAACAAGCAGACAAGAAATTAAAAAACAATGAAAAGTGTAAATAGTAAAAATGGTATTACATACTATTTTATCATCGTCCCCAATTTGTTTTTCGTAAATTTATTGAAAGTACAGACAGATGGATTTTAATGTTTTATTATATTATGTAAAATAAATTATATATATTTATTTTATGCAGCCGGGATTTTTCATTCTCTTTTTAATTAGGTTGAACGCTTGATTCTGGACGTCTTTATTGCAGTATAACTTGTGACACTTAGGATAAGTGGTAATAACAAACACGAAAATTATCTATAAATTTCTGCCGCTATCAACATTTTCTCAATAATATGTACGGCCCCTCAGTCGGACGTAATTGACTACATATTGTGTCTCGCTCGCAGGTAGAATTACGATTTACTACTGAGCGCCGAACGCTGCGTTGGTTCGCGTCACATGAACGAATTTGGTGCTCACCGCACCAAGTTCGGTGGGAAATTTATCGCACTGACCGTTCCTACAATAATAATAATAATGTGTGGGGGACCATCGAACACACCTCTGAATACGTCCGGTTTGCACCAAAGTCGTAGTGCGGAGCGCACCACAAATCGATTGTTTGTTACGCTATAATATTTGTCAACAACTTCACCATTACTTATCAATTTCGACTGTGATTTTCATATTTATTTAATACCTACGCCTAATCAAATAATAAAGAACAAAAATCTACAGCGTTGAATTTAGGATAAAGAACTTATGTTTTGTATGCTTTGAAAAGTGTTTTACCCATATAGTAAGAGGAAGTGTCACGCTGCATGCATGTATGTAGCCATATTGAGATGGCACCACTGTGAACTCTCGCTTAAAGGATACCGGTGTAAAGTGACAGACGTGCTGTCGCGTTTCTTGCGATGTGTAAGTAGCCAGCGGCCATGGAGGGGGGAGGGGCAAGGAGTACATCGCATCTTTATAACGTCTATGCGGATGTCTATGGGCTTCAGTAGTTATGAATATGGCTCCTATTGTTTATATTCTTATTTATATTATATAAAATATTATATCATAAAATAGAGCATTCCTATCTTGGGACTATTCTTAGAAACTGGAACATCCTACTAACAACATTGGATGAGGCTCAAAAGAGGCAACAGATCAAGCTCGATACGCTTTCTAGGATTCTAAAGCCTTAGTAGCGATAACTTTGTTTACTGACCCAGACCAACAGATGGAAATTGCCTTCTTCGCTAGGAAGTGTAAATAAAATTGCGGCAGTCGACAAGGGTACACCTTCAACCCACTCCAAACGGAATTTGCATAACTGGAGCACAAACATATTATGTGCAACCATCTTCACTGGCGTACGTTAGATTTATTATGTAAGCACTTTCTCGATCACATCTCCAAAATCGGCTACAAGTTTGCTATGCAACCATCTGTACTATCACAAAATGTTTTTTAATGTGAAACTAACAGAACTGTCCCAGTCGAGCTAAACCAAAGTTAGACCAGTTTATTACGAATTTAACAATCTGACCTTTAAAGTATTATTCGGATTGAATAAAATAGAAGTACTTTGAACATTTAAATTAACGAGAAATCAATACAATCTTGTTACTTTTAACAACTTGTGACACGGACATCTGTGGTCTCAGACTTCCCGTGACCATGGTCAGTCAGTAAGAGGTAGTGCCACGCTGTATGCTTGCATGCAGCCGAATTGGGCCGGCACGACCGGGGAGGTACCTCTCGCTTACACGAGACCGGCGTGAAGTGACAGCTGTGCTGTCGCGTTTCGTGCGGTGTGTAAGTAGCCGGTGGCCCATGGAGGTGGGAGGAGAAAGGGGGGCAGCGCATCTGTATAGTCTCTATGCAGATGTCTATAGGCGTCGGTAGTCATGAAAATGGCTACAACTGCTCGTTTGCCCCCCTATACCATAAAAAAAAATAAAAAAAAATGGTCGATGTAAAGCTTCTAATACTTACTATGTCTTGTTGAATAATATAAATAAACCGCAATAAAATCAACTTAAGTTGTTTTATTGTAGTCTTTATCTTCTTGTGTGCGTGTGTTATATAATTATATATATATAGGCATTATATATATGTTGTCAGGCTTAAGTATATATGGGTTCTATAAAAGATACAACTCAGCAGTTCTAAAAGGTTTTAATGAAAATGCCTTGATTAAGCAACTGATCTTTACTTTTAATATTTCTCAATCTTTACCACCAGTTCCAACCCTAGCCCTGACCAGAAAGAACTGGTAAGAAAACTGGCGGGCACCCAATAAAGTAGCTAGGCACACACCACCATGTGAGTGTGCTTAAATATCAAATATACAATTGAAGTAACCAAAAGTTACAACAGGTAAAAAGGATATCAGAATCCCTTAATTATGATATTATTAACAATATAAACATCTAAACATAATTAATATAACAACATTAAAATATACATAATTGTAAGGTACTTTGTACTGGTCAATTATACAAAGTACATTCTGTATTAAGCATGGTAATCTTATTTAACATTATTCTGATATAATGTAGTATTATAACTATACTGCACAGCCTAACATATTACCATCGATATTAACATTATCAAATTATAGTTAAATACTTGCAAAGTACTATTACAATATAATATTCAGCAATTATTCTTTGTACAAACAGAATACTTAGCTTTGTTAGGTACACCAGATCCACACTGATTCTGACAGACAGCATCACCACAGACCGACAGCATCTCGGTGCCAACGTAGATAAACTGGTGTCAAGACAGTCTTAGATCTGATCACCTTACTTGCCAAATAGTGACTAACTAATTATACTTTTAAACTACTCCTATATAGTTGGCTTGACAATAACAGATAATTAACAAATACAATATAGATACTCGGTGGTGCCACCGCAGATGCGTTATCTCTGCTACTTTGCAAAACAAGTCATTGTCTAGACATCATACGATAGTGCACGTGCGTTATCTCCATTGTTTAGTAGATCATACGATAGCGCAGCTGCACTTGCAGGTGCGTTATCTCCACTGTTCTTATTTACAATATTCATATTATACATCGAGATAGCTATATTACATATATCTATCACGTGCATAATATGCCACTGAGCTCCTCCTAAGCGACTGGACCGATTTTGACGAATTGTTTTGTTTGTGTTGAAGGGGATTAGAAATGTTGGAATGGGGTTTAGATATTCAAATCAGTATTGGCCCAGTAGATGGCGCTGCAGTCGGTATCTCGAATATACATTATTGTAGGGTAAAGTAATATGTTTACAATTCGGCCACATTACATTACACGTTACCATGTCAACATATTTTCCAATAATGAAATTATGAATGGCAAGACAACGTCTGTCGGGCACATAGTTTGTTATAACTTACTAGCGACCCGTCCCGGCGTCGCACGGGTGGACATTTATTTTTAAGCTCTCTGAAAAAAAAATGTTTTGTATGTATGTTTTTATAGGTTTTTTATTCGTGTACTCTTTTATTTTTGTTTTTAATTTTTAACTTTAACGACTTTACTTACCTTAATGCTTCACTATACACTATGTTCCCCGTAGTATTTGTAGATGGCATAAAAACATATTGGTTTTTAGGAGATCCTCCTCGAGAAATATAATACACAATAAAAAACATATAATTGGCCATGAGAAAAGCACTCTTTTCTGAGATCGATGCCTGCCATTGAAAAAGTTTGACCCCGGGATTTATTTATTGTAAGGGCAAACGATACCTTGACGGGAAACTGTAATCTTTTAAAGGAAATAGGCAAATCTGTAGGTATCATCGGGATCCGCGGATTGTGTGCGAGCTGTCCAGCCGCCGCCGGGCCGGTGATGATGGTCAATAGTGAAAATTCTTGTGGATAGTGTACTGTATCTTCGGTGTTACACACGGTATCGATGGATTTAAAACATTTAATATCACCAGGTACTTTTCAATAATCATTTTGTTAATTTCATTTCATATCAGCCGGCGGATTCGTAATATCTTTTGAATGGATTGTCTGATTGGAATAAAATAAAAAGTAGTTCATAGCTATTGAAACAATCTTGTTCAATAAATAGTTTATTTGGATAAGGATTAGTATTTGACGATAATATGATCAATAAACATAGGCTAATAATTTGAATTACTTTTATTCTTTTTTTTTTATGGTATAGCGGGCAAACGATCAGTCGGAGACATTTTTATGACTACCGACGCCCATAGACATCCGCATAGAGACTATACAGATGCGCTGCCCTCCTTTCTCCTCCCACCTCCATGGGCCACCGGCTGCTTACACACCGCACGAAACGCGACAGCACAGCTGTCACTTTACGTCGGTCTTGTGTAAGCGAGAGGTACCTCCCCGGTCGTGCCAGCCCAATTCGGCTGCATGCAAGCTTGCAGTGTGGCACTACCTCTTACTATGGAAAAGTGGTTATAATGGCTAAAATATAAATGTTTGGTTTACACTATCGCGGACTTTTTTGTAGGCATTATTGAGCTCTACAACTTTTCTATAGAAGTCAACCATACATCTCTAACCATTTAGGCAGCGTTCGCGAGAATCGTTAATGTATTGCAGTTTTTTCGTTGACTTACTCCACAATTTTCACTACCACGAAAAATCCTATCTATTTTCCGGGATAAAATATAGCATACACGGATTCGGAAGAATCCCTCTAAGTAATGGTAAAAGAAATTTTGAAATCGGTCCAGTAGTTTTTGAGCCTATTCAATACAAACATACAAAAATACAATGGTTTCCTCTTTATAATATTAGTATAGATAAACTGTGAGAACATTTTTTTCTAAACGTTGCCACGAAACACCGCTTAGAAACTGGCTATCGAATAAAAACCGCATTGAAATCCATCCTTTTCAAGTTGCGACGCCAAGGCACACGCACTCAGGCATCGACGTCAAACATTATTTTAATTTTCTTTTTATGTCGGGAGCTAAAAAGGCCTATTCAAAATCATTTAATTGATCATTAGATTCTAAAAGCTCTTACTGCCATAGTACCTATGTATCTATTATTATAGATTTTTATATATTTAACTTATTACAAGATCAAATAATTGCCTTGAAATCTGGAAAAGTAAAAATAAATTGTAACAAAATAAGAATCAGTAACAATAAATTGAATTATGACAAAAACTTTGTAAGGGAAAAGATAAATTTTAAGCTCAAAGAAAAGTTTTGTATGTCTTAAATGATAAAGTGTAATCTAAATTAATAGCTCCATTTCTCAAATTTGTAAATCCGTGCACGTCTGTAAGCTATTCGTCACGCTTTCTTCGACTTATATTTATGTATAATAAAGAATAGAATAAAATAAACACCAACTCATGATATGGTAACTGTAATTTATAACTAATAAAATATAATAAAATATTATAAGATATTAATA
Source organism: Calycopis cecrops (assembly GCA_001625245.1). Lineage (NCBI taxonomy): Eukaryota > Metazoa > Arthropoda > Insecta > Lepidoptera > Lycaenidae > Calycopis > Calycopis cecrops. The sequence goes on along the minus strand of LUGF01003851.1, from coordinate 33,350 downwards.
GCCCCTTTTTGTTAACGCTTTTTACGAGACACGCCACCCAGAACCTAGGAAGGACTCTGTTTTTGTGTTTTGATATTAATTTAAAAATCTTTTTTAAAATTTACACCTAACCAAGTATTCTGACTTACGTATGATACCTAGGAACACTTAGTGCACTTAGACTAAATTTCTGCGGTTGCCTTTAGCCGCTATAAATTGAGGGTCCCGGATCTGCAGACAACAGGATTCCTCCAGCTACACGCTGGTCTCGGTGAAGAGTCCAGACTTCTTCTGTCTTTGTGGACTGTCCAGCAGCCTCTGAACAATCCCTACCATAACATCGGAACGGGGTCAGGTTCCCATCCTGACCTTGGCCCCAATACTCCAACAGAGCGTGCCACCAATTTGACCAATTTGAATAGGACGCGCCAGTCGTCCTAATCCACGCCGCCGTCTGCTGTTTCAGAGGGACGGATAGAGGACCATCTAGTTGATCTTCTCTTAGTGTGGTCTGTATAAGTGAATGTAGGTACCTACTTATTAAAAAAATATTTATTATACCATTTAACAGTAACAAGATTAGAGCAGTTGTGATAAAAATCAGGATAAAGAGGCCTTTTTTTGTGGCTGCAATTCCATAAACTCACATCAAATTAATCAACTAAATGGTATTAAGTAATACACACTCTGTAGACAATTTGATTAGACGCATAACAGAAATGTGTACTAAATTATTCATCATATTATATGCGGGAATCAAGTCTCATAGAGCGTCAATACCACATTCAATACACCGTGTTTGACATGATAATATTATATGTGGTTGTGACAGACAGAGATATAATATATAGTTACCATACAGACAAACATTCATATTCATTATATATAAATATAATGAATATGACAAACATTTATATATATATATAAATGTTTGTCTGTATGTCCTTTTTAGAATCGTAACGCATAATGCATTTGAGAATGTGATGATCTTTAGTAAAGTCGTTCTGAAAGCACCCAGGAAGGTTTCTACGTTAGTATGACTAATTCTCGACAGATGGCGCCACTGTCATTCTAATGAATGTAATAATTTATATTTGGCTACCGCTATGATAGTCCATGCTGACGTATCTGTTGGTGGTGTAGCAACGCGCGCACGGTACTGCTAGTAAAAATATAATGTGAGACATACAACAAATCATTTCAGACATAAAACCGATTAAAGTCGAAATATCAAGCAAATCAATAGTGTCCCTAATAATTTTGCCACCCACTGTATATAAAGCTCAAAGGTGACATTGTGATCAATGCACAGCCCAAACCACTGGACGAATCAGGCTGAAATTTGGCATGCGGATAGATGTTATGACATAGGCGTCCGTGCATCCGTTAAGATTTTTAGACATGCAACCCCTAAGGGGGTGAAATAGGGTGTTGTGCGAAGTTTTTTTAATAGCATAAGGTATAATAGAGAGAGGGGAAGGGGAATGGCAAAAACAGACTTCCGGTAGAGGATTAGATAGTAAGGGAACACTTCAAACAAAGTCGACTATGCTAAAAGCCTTTTTTTATTTTATATTTTTATTTTTTTCGACTCATATTAACATCTGTGTGAGCAGTCTCCTCCCTCTGCCCCCCCAACCGCACCCACCACCTAAACGCAACTGATGAAATTAACAACAAAAATTTTATATAGTGAGTGAGTCGCTCCGAAATGTCTCATAAAATCGTTATATGATGTTTTGTGTTTGTTATATACAATATGTGTAGCAATTATGTTATGAAACGTAAGATGAGAAATTACGAGAAACTTTTACGACTACGAGCGGCTTTTAACCCATTATCGATTCATAAAGGGATCTTAACTATAAATGAAATCACCTTAGATATTCCGACAATGAGATCAGAATTCATATCGCATCATTAAGTTTTTAACAAGCTTTTGCACTTAACTCTTTAAAACGGACACATTGTGGATAAGATTTAATAGAAATTACGTATATAACAGCTCCTTTTTCAGCACTAAGACAGCTAAGTGAAAATAAAATAAAAGTAAAGTAAAATAATAATAAATAAGCTTCACGTAGGTACATTTTTTTATCGATAAACGTTTTCCGAAAAGAGGTTCCGAAATTTCATTACGATGCAGCAAAGTGAACCCACTTAACTTAACACGTCTTATCTCGGTGAACAAATTTAACAAAAAATTTAGCTAACCTGTACCGTACCATTTTTTTTTTGTTATCGCAGGGAAATACATTTACGTATGATATCTAGGAGCCTGGGTGATCCCTAGGCCTGTGTCGGACTCGACTTCAACACCGGCTAAATCTCTACGGGTGCCTTGAACTATATTTAGATATACGCTATAATTAGAGCGTCCCGGATCTACAAGTATCAATATCCCTCTAGCGACAGGCTTACCTCGGCGACAAGACCAAACTTCTCCTTGGGGACTGTCCAGTAGTCTCTAAACAGTTCGTACTACATCGTCGGAACCTTGCAATAGGGTCAGGTTCCTATACTGTTCTTGAACCCAGTAGGTACTCCAAAGGAGCACTCCACTAATCGGTCCATAATCGGACCCGACAGTCGTCCCAGTACAGATTCAGAGAGACGGGTGGATTACTCCTCAGCTGAGCTGCTCTTAGTCTGGCCTCTCCCCTAGCCTATCCGGCATGGGTTGCCTTGTCTGGCATAGCCTTGGGACGACAGTGGCACGCAAGCTCCCCCACCAGCAGTAGCAGCATCTTCAGGGGCAAACCAGTACCGGACCATACCCACACTGATGCTTTATTCCTAGCAACTGATTGACACTGTTACAACATATTTAAAAGATGTTTTTTTTGTTTATTTCTAGAAGAAGTAATTCATCTCTTTCCTGATTCAATAATATTTTCAGTGCTTTTTTGTTTCATGAGAATAGATATTTGACCATGTCATGCGACGCAATGCTTCCAATAATACTTCAATAAATCAAAAGTAGAATCAGGAAAAAAAGTGAGGAGGAGACCATGTAAAATAAATATCGATAAAGGAGAAAGTGTGAATCACATCGTAAAAGGATCTCAAAGTAGTAGTGAAAAATAGGGCTATTTAAAAAAAACATCTATAAAAGTTAGTTTTGAGGTAAAAAAAAGTGTCTTGCTGCATTACCATTGGGCTACCTCTCGCTTACTTTTTATTGACTTGATATTTTGGTATCAACGCCACCGCCGCTTTCTCGGTTAGTGAGGTTCCAGTTCGATATTATTGGTGAATGCGTTAAGATAATCTGCTTGTGTGGAATAAATGGGTATCGGTAGTAGCTTATTCCTAAGTTATCAATTGTAATTAGCTAATTGTATACTGCGGTGTAAGTCATAATTAGAGGGCTCACGAGATTTGTGGTTGCGTCCACAGTAAGTTAATCAAAACATCGGTAATGTATAATGTTTTGAATTTTTAAGTAAACAGCGAATTGTAATTATACTAGCTGCTTTGCCCACAATTTCGACTATCTGAGTTTCACCTCTTGCATACAAACTTTGAAGCCCTATATGAGAAGTACCTCCTCGTCCCCTGGCGACCGTTGAAAGAGAATGTCACTTATTACATGTGACCCAACGAATTCGTATGTTGATCTGAGCATACAAATGTCGTGTCAATTACTATATAGTTTATAATAATACGATAACCCATGCGTGTAGCATAATCACAATACTGGTCGACTGTCTAGTTGATGAATGAGTACCTACCAGTTCTAGATTTAGAAATTTATTTTATTATTTTTTTTTAATTATTAATTTGTTTACTATTGAAATTTTACTTACGAAAAAATAAAAAAGTTATCACGTAATAACTTAGGCTACAATGTTATACAATATCCTTAAGGCTATTCGTCAATATTAGACGGGACATAATATACTATAGTATATATATTATATTACATGACTCGATCGCCCATACTAAGCCCCCAAAAATGCAACGCCAGCGTAATTACATAAAGCGGGAAATATGCAGGGAAAATCCCTTGTCAGAGTGACGAACCCTTCTATGGAACAATCTTGATTGTAACGTTGATAGTAATTATTCACTTTGTACACATTAAATGTTTATTTATGTAATCAAATTCCTAATGAGGCTGGGAAAATTAAGTTACTTAGCACCCGATTATCTTCAATCAACACATCTTATCGTAATGAATTAGTTATGGTTGCTTGGAAGATGTCGCTTTAAAGCGATAAGGACGACACATTGTACAGTTTTAATAATTATAGTTTTTAATGTATAGACATTTAAATTGTTCCGTGCAATGTAGTTTAATTTATTAATAAATATAGTTTTACTCTTTTGTATGTTGTAAGTATGTTGTATGTTTGCATTGTATAGCTATTAAACTAATTAGAAAAACTCAATTACCATTTAAATCTTAAAATTTCTATGTTAAACGTAGGGAATATACCTATTTTATTTGAAATATTAGGAGCCCTTATAAAATCTTAAAATATGTAACTTAATACGTTAAAAAATACTAAACAAAATATGTGTGTGTGGTAGAAGTAGTGCGTATATATTTACATAGATAGTAGTTTTAGGTCTACGGATGAATTAAAGACACTTAATTCGAGAATATGGGAATACGAGTTCTTGCAGGGAATTCCCACAAAGAAAAGGAATGATGAATACGTAGGGAATATACCTATTTTATTTGAAATATTAGGAGAGAGAGAGAGAGAGAGACGAACTTCTTAGCATTCCATGGATTCACCGTACAAATCTTAAAATATGTAACTTAATACGTTAAAAAATACTAAACAAAATATGTGTGTGTGGTAGAAGTAGTGCGTATATATTTACATAGATAGTAGTTTTAGCTCTACGGATGAATTAAAGACACTTTATTCGAGAATGTGGGAATACGAGTTCTTGCAGGGAATTCCCACAAAGAAAAGGAATGATGAATAATGTACGGGCTTTATACTACTTGCGTAAAGCCTGTTCATTATTGGTTAAAAATCAGATTTTTTTTAGTGGCAAAAGCAGCAGAAGTTTGTGCAACAAAAATAGACCCAATAGATTAAGCTCGTGTTTCCAGAATTTAATTAGCTAAATAGCGATGGTTTTGTTTATTGACGTAGACCAACAGGCGGAAATTGTTTCCGTTGCTCGACACGGCAACAACTCAATTAGTGTCCTCCCTCTAAAACTTTCAACGGAATGTATATCAACAGAGCACACGGTCCAACTTCACACCGGTGCATCTTAAATATTGATACTTCTTTGGTCATTTCGGAACAGGCTGCCACAATTCAGGTATGGAACTATCTATAAGTTCGTATATTTTTAATTTTACTTACAGAACGAATCCAGTTAAACACGATCAATAACAATTTTCGTGCTAATTTAATACAAATTTAACAATCCGATGTTAAAATTATTATGCAAATTAGATAAAATAATAAATCTTTAAAATTAAGTCATAAATAATATTATTTTCTTATTCAAATACATTTATACTAACTCGGAGAGCATGAGATGAAAAAAAGTCACACTAAGCATGAGGCACGGCATGACACACACACATTGCACGGTTACAACTTTGTAGTAGGGACTGTTCAAAGGCAGCGAGACAGTCCCCAAGGAGGAAAAGTCTGGCCTTTTCAGCGAGGCTAGCCTGCCGCTAGAGGTTGCTTGTCCTTGTTTGCTTGTAGATTCGGGAGCCTCCAACTATAGCGGCTGAAGGCACTCGCAGGGTTTTAGTCGGTAGGGGCAATAGCCGAGAATGACACTTTGCCCGGTTGAGCCACCATTAAAAGTTATAAAAAAAAATATTTTATATATTAAATCAACTTATAACACACCATAATATGATTAATTTAACTAATTATACAAAAATGCCCATTTTCATTTATTTCACATTTAATATTATTTTTGTTTGTATTAAATGTACTAATGGGTCACCTACATTCAGAGCAGACCAAGCTTTCACTCAGTCGTCACTGACATGAATTATGTATGCGTCCTAAAAACAGCTTTGAATATGCTGAATCCATGTACACTGTAAATTTGAGCCTGGTTCTTTTTTGTTGATACGATTGCTATTTCTGGCTCTCAAAAATATTTTACACTAAGTTAATCTTAGTTACGTATTTGTTGGTGTTTAAAATAATAACGCCTGAATAAGAATAACATAAACCTACTTACAGGTCATAACATGTTTGATATAAGCAATAATTTTATGTTAAATCTTCCTTAATACCATGCAGACTAATAAATTAGTAATTAACTCAAAAAATTGTTTGTAGTGTATGGTTCGGTATTTGCAATACTCTAAAAAAATCATTTATTTTATACAAACATTAAACCTCAATTTAAGCTCCTAGGATTATGCCTAACGGAACAAATAATAATAATAATAATAATAATATAATAAATGGGAATGAAAGTTTATAAAAATCCTTTCTTAGTAGCTTATTTCAGTAGGATTGGTCGAATCCAAAAAAGAAAAGTTTCGTGTGTGTGTTGGTCTATCAGTTGAAACGAGAAATTTTATTTATACACATGAAAGATTGTTATGTATATATTTAATAAAAAGAGAATGTCTTCAATTAAGACAAATTTGATTAAGTTCAAAAGCCTTGTTTTGCGTCACAGCATAAACTTTACACTTTATTATTATATTATGAAAGACACTAATTAAGCGCGAGGCGTAACTAAACTAAAAATCATTAGTTCAGCAGAACAGTAGTTAACTACATAATGAACTTTAAAACATTCGCGATGTCTTCGCGATACCTATCGTAACAGGTGATAAAGTTATGTATTTTTTGTTTTAATTCAATTAATATTCTACACTTTCTCCTATTTTCTACTTTAAGTTTAGGTGCTCTAGTACACGTACACTTAATTTAGCGATCAAATACACGTAGTTAGGTATTTTCATAGGTACTTATCTAATTTAAAAGAAACTGGGAATCAGAATGTTTATAATCTGGAAAAAGAAATAATACCTTTTAAAACAAATAACAATGGAAGGTATTCTTGGTATAGAAATAACGCGAATAAATCCTCGGGAACTATTATTATATATACATTAATAAATTAGTCAATAAACGGATATAAGTTATTAAAAGATTTGGATTAATTTTCCCGGTACCGACCACGTGTTCGCTGCCTGTTTTTGAAGCGTCAATGACCGTCCGCGGTAACCGAAAGGTTAAAGGAAATTGTAAATTTCAGAAGTGCCATCTTACCATTCCCATCACTCAATGGGCCACCGGTTACACAGAGCCATAACACAATATGAGACAACATTGCCATAACTTTTAAGGCATGAGCAAGATTTACTCTGTCGGTCTCGGTCGTGGCGACCATGCATGGTACTAACTTGTAATAAATAAGTTAATAATGCCGGAAAAAAAAATTGTGTAGCAGTCTAAAGCAAAGCATTCTAGAAAATGTGTCTATATTATAATAATATCAGTGAACACATGAATGTGGAAAATGAAAAAAATTTATTAAATTACAGACATTTCAATGTAAGACTGTTTGTCTTAACGTTTAGGGAAAATGTATTCTAAATTATTCATCATGTAATTGGAAGTCGAGGTTCTTAACACGTTCATTGCCAGTCACGCGATATCGCGTGATGCGGCCCTTTACGAATGGGCCACTCACGCGATATCGAGTGATCACTACTGACAATTTTCTATGAGCGATACCCAAGCGACCTCAGCGAAACGGAGCAAGATATGCACGTAGGCCACTAGGGAAGGAATCGAGCTCCCGTAAAGTGGGCGTGGCCACGAGCCATCGTCTATTGTTTTTACATGTCAGCGTGTGCCTGTGCGCACTGTTCCGGCGTTTGAGTCAGATGAATTGTTTGAGATTTTGCTTCAGTTTTACCGCATCATTTATTGCTTTTGCTGTGTGAATGAAATGAAATTGGTTTTTGTTATTTTATGTAATGAGCGATAAACCAGGACCATCTAAGAGACTTTTTACAAGACCGTATGGCCAATCACGCAATATCGCGTGATAAATATCTAGAGTATAATACACCTTATTATTATAATGTAAAATAAATAAATGATAAACTAACTATTTTTGGACTATTAAAAATCCAATTAACAAATAAAAAAATCTTGGCCACTATCAAAATTCATTAATTTCACTATGGCAATGAACGTGGTAAAAGAACTGGCGACTTAATAACGTGCATATATTTACACGACCCATTTCGAGCTCCCTTTTATTCTTTCACACCTCCAAATCTTCCTAATATAGAATTTAGAACATTTATAGCAATAGCTCAAAGGTTTGAGCTATTGCTATTAGGTAGCGCGTTTGCTTTTTTATTGTTGAATCCTGTCAAGGATATTTATATTATACTAGCTGGTACCCGCGACTTCATTCGCGTAGCGTATTTCTATTATAATCAAAGTTATTTGTATAAGTGATTTTCCCGCAGCCAAAAGTAGTCTAAATGTTAGTTACGCTTAGTTGCTTTTTACCACAAATAAGTTTCATTCATAAGATCAAAACACCGCAGAAAGTTTCTTTCCAAATGTTTTTTATAATTTACAAAGTTTATAATTAAAGTATTTCTGAATTTCCCGTAGGAATAGGTAAGCTATTTTCCCGCAGTCCAAAGTGTTCTTACATGTTGACCAGGCTTAGTATATATATATATATATATACAACAAAAAGTTTTATTCGAATTCGTCCAGTAGTTTCGTAGATAATCCTGGACAAACAGACAAACAAATATTATAAAACATATCTCCTTTGTATATTACGAAGTCACAAGTCCTTACTGGAGGAAGTGTGGGGCTAACTCCATACATACATGAGAAATTCGAATATTATTTTCAACAAAATAACAAAAAAGTTTGAGTTATTTTCACAATGACGTGCAGTTTAAATCCATTATCCATTAATAAAGTGATGTAAGCTGTAAATCTTTTGGCATTACCTTACATATTCTGATATGATATACGATGAGAAATTACTCAGAACGCACGATTAGCTTTTGCAAACAGCAACAAGCTTTTGCACTTAACTCTTTTAAACGGACACACTTTAGATTAGCTTTCATGGCAATGGCGTCGAATAGATTTTTTATTTTTATTTCCTCTGAAAGCATCAGTGAAAATAAAAATAAAAAAGCTACCTATCGTCGACGTTTTTTATCAATAAACGTTTCTAAAGCGAACTCGCTCAACTCCAGTCCTAGAGAATATAATATAAAACCTTTTTTTTCTTTTATTGACGCCGGGAAATACATTTACGTATAATACGTAGTAGCCCAGGTGGCCCCTAGACCTATGTCGGACTTGACAATTTCGGATGCAATACCGAATAAGCCACTGCCTTCAGCCGCTATAATTGCATTCCGGATCTGCAGTGTGATTCGTGATTCTGCTGATTCTGTGGGACAGGTTGAGGAACCATCATTTGAGCTACTAGGTGCTCTGTCCGGCATTACAGAGGCACAAAAACACCCACACCAGCCAACCTAAAGAAATTCGTTTGTGAACAAGTCAGGGCTAACTTTCATTAGTTTTTTAAGTAGATTTGGCAAGTCAGCGCTCAATTGTACCTAATGTTACTGACCTTATAAATCGACGCCTAAGGCAAAATCAGAGTAACGAATAGTCCAATAACTTAAAATATAACATTCACGATGTCTGTGCGATACTCAGTCATCACAAGTGTTGACATGCAATATAATTTTTGTTTTCACTCTATACTACTACAGCAAAAGAGTGTAGGTAACACTCTTTTTCTGTTTACTAGTTTTAGTTCAATACCTATTTACCGCGTTATGAAAAAATAAAGTACTTTTATTTATTCACATACTTCTTTTTACTTTTCATTATACGTGTTGGAGAGGATAGGTATATATTTTTATCAAAAGCACATGCGAGAGCACAAAAGTTTGCACCATTTTTTCTTCGCACGTGAGCGCCGTTTGCCTGGAGGCGAATAATCTAGGATGAAAAGAGCCATGTCTATACGACACTATACTATGTTTTAGTATTCTTTTGAACTTATATTACTTCTTTTGGTGATGCGCTTGCGTGGTATGCCGGACAGGGCTACCCATACCGGACCGGCTTAGTGGGAGAAGTAAAACTAAGCGTGCTTGACTCGGGGTCCTCCATCCGTCCCTCTGAATTGGCAGAGGGCGATATGGGTTAGAACGAGTGTCGGGTAGGTATTACAATAGTGTGTGTCGAGCCCGACATTGGTCTAGGGGCTACCCGGACTCCTAGGTATCATACCTAACTGTATTCCCCTGCTTCAATAAAAAAATGAAAGGCTTTACTGACACACGATATAAAAATTTTTGACATTTTAATAATTATTAAAAAATATTCAATTTATTTTTTTTTCACTTCAAAAGTGAAAAGAAGATAAACTCGTTAAACATGGAGCAAAATATTATTTAATTAGGACAATTAGGACAATTTAACTAGGCAACAAGCAGCCAACATCAACTAACCAGCATTTTTCTGTAAATTACTTACATTCCAAATACCCAGTATAAATTGTATAATTTAACACCCTTTTTTATTTGTATTTATTTTTTCTTGTTATATCTTTTTTCATTAGTCTGTCCTGTGTGCGGCACCTATTGCAACAATTGCAAATGGAAAAGAAATCAAAAGCATTCTTAACATTTAAAATTTCTAAAATAACATTTTAGTTAACTAAAAAAACATCATAAAAGAATCACATACATATCGGTTAAAATAAATGAAAAACATTTTTAACCTTTTGATATTTTTTCGATTTTTTATTTATTTATTTATTTATAGTTAAAATCAAAAATACAAATCATTCATTTAGAGTCATCGTGCAATTTTATTTTTAAGTTTTTTTTTTATTTATGAATTTTATCTACAATGAAACGACGCGTCATTAACTGTTCACACGAAGTATATTATTATAATTACTAAGAGACGAGTTAACTGACGAATGCATGCGATTTACATTAATAATAATAATTAATCAGTCAAAGCACGAGTGTATAATTTCAGTAATTATGGCCTACACTGTTTAATGTAACTGAACCAAATCAATTTGTTTGATTTCCCAGAATTATATAGAGGTAGTGCCACGCTGTATATTCATATGCAGCTGAATTGGGCTGGCGCGTCCGGGGAAGTACCTCTCTCTTACTTGACATCGACGTGAAGTGACGGCAATATGAATTGTTGTCGCGTTTCGTTCGGTCTGTAAGAGCTCCGGTAAGCCCAAACCCCCCTCCCCCCAACTTCTTGGTAGCACGGCCAATTTTTAGATAACCCCAGGAGGGTACTGGCACCCTTGGTGTCGGAGAATCCCTCCCTGGACCTCCAGGCTCAAAGTCACACCTTGAACCTGGAAGCCTAGGCTGCCCCACTTATTCTGGGGGGAGGGATCAATGCTGTGCTCAAGACTACGGCAAAAGGCAAGCGTAGCAAGAAGCCGAAGATACCCCAAACAGTCTCTGTGGACTTTTGTAACATCAGGGGATTACATTTGATCCTGAATGCCGTTCAACACCACCTTGAAACGGCGAAACCGACTCTCTTGTTTCTGACCGAAACGCAGATATCCTCTCCGACTGACTCTTCCCACCTTACCTACCCGGGGTATAAATTGGAACATTCCTTCATACCACTGGCTGGAGTGTGCGCCTATGTTGGTGAG
>LUGF01003848.1:189220-199904 GCA_001625245.1 Calycopis cecrops | reverse complement strand
TTATTAAGCGACGATTTGTGCTTTATCAAATCTTATATCTGGCGACTAGGCTGGCGCAGTGGTAAGCGGAGCATGTTGCGCACGGATAAGCGGAGCATGTTGCGCCAGGTGTCGTGGATTTGAATCCCGCCTTGGTCGTAGAAGTTTTATCTATGTATTATATGTATTCATATTATGGTAAAAATCTTAAATATATAAAATTTCTTGAATTGCAACAAAAGTCCTTATGGTACTTAGCACAGTCCACTGCTATATATTTAAAAAAACTTCCCTTTAGTTTTGGAAAATTACCCTACTTTTCTAGTGACAACACCGTACCACTAGTAAATTGTGAAATTAATATTCGTATTTTCTTAACAATACATACCTAAATTTAAAAACTTACCTGTGGAATGTGATCTTCTTTTTATTATTAGTTTTTCCTGCATAGTTGTGACACAGTTGAACAGAACAAACCGGCATATTTCTTTTTTTATTGAGAGCTCAGAATCGCGTTACGGTCTAGATGACACTGACTTAAGCGAAGAGCGTCTCTACTAGATCTAGTAGAGACGTTTTACGGCGCTTTCAGGTGGTTGATGCGGTATCTAGACGTGTATATAATCAAAGGTCTGGAGCTTCCAGGTGAACTATCGGTATAAAAATCTGACACTTCCTCATTCTTCCTTAAAATCATCTTTCACGCTTTTTTGATCAGAAGTCAGTCAAAATTTCTATACACATTTAAATATTTCTTTATTTCCATACAACTGCTAGTGTAATTTTTCCGTATTGTGTAATCAGACGATCTTTAGACCCTCTTCGGATAAAGCATTTACATATTAGATAGAATATTAGATACAGATAAAGGATTCTTAAGCTTTTTTTTGAACAAGCCTTATTTATATAGTACCTATGTCTGATATTAAAAATCGCTATATGTAGACAGGACTGTTAGGGTTTATCTGAGATTCCGCGGACCCCTGACAAATACGACACTTTAAGAAACCCTGAGATAATGCGTTTTACGCGCGAGACATTTGCGCGTAAAACGCTTCTTTTGAACAGGCTTTTATTTATCAGTTGACAGTTCCCTGTACTGTCATTTTACATGTTTAATTTGTTTTCTCTTTATCTTTTTCACGATAGTCTACATTTATTCAATTTTACTTTATTCTTTGCTATTTTAATGCTTTTGTAGTATTATGATGGTTCCTGTATGGAATCGCTTTAAAGCAATAAGTTCGCCAAGTTGCAGTTTAAGAGTATTAAATTATAAATTTTGTAAACATTTTCAATTAGTCTAATAAAGTATAACTATTCCAAACAGGAACAATGGGAGTGAAGGAGAGTGATAAAGTATTTTACAAAAGAGACTTCCTTCATACCATAAACAAAGGTGGTAAACTAGCTCATGAAAGGATACTTTCCTTTTGGCTATATCCGAGTTTCTTGCACAAACATTCGAGGAATTATGCTGAGATACAAGAATGTTACAAATCTTATATCGCAATGCCAATGAGGTAACAATTTCCATTAATAATAATGAGAATAATGGCTAATATTTGTGGACAGCGTGATTACTGATAGGCACTATGTTAGCCCAGCCTTGTCACGAGTACCGTAAGATATTAAGTTACAAGTAGGTGCTAGAATATAATGTAAATATTATAGCTAAACTTTTGTATATAATGATATATATAATATATATAAATATATATACGGAAATATGTGTAATGGATAGATAAACATAAAAACGTATAATGAATTATAGATCGATTACTGGCTCCTAGCAATATAAAATTAACAAAGGTTCATCCAGATAGTTCAATGATTTTCTGATTACATAACATGACATTTTGATAGAGTATTATCAAGATACGTTGGTATCTCGATAATACTCTTTCTAAATTTCATATTTTGAAATTTCAACCCTCAGATAATTTACTGAAAGGCTTATATTAAATGCTAAAGAGTAGTTTATTTACAAGTTAATACAAATGTAAAAAATAATAAAAATGTAAATAAGTATATTTTAATATTAAGTATATTCCTATTTGTGATAAATCAATTCTTGTTTATAGATATTAGAAAACAGGAGGCATGTTGTGGAAAATAATGAAAAAATGCAAGCGAGGACAGGTACACTATACAATAAACTTTGTTATGCAATAAATAAAATTAAATAAAAAAAAAAACAAGTAAAAATGAACTATTTCGAGAGTATACATAAGATTCAAGTAATTATGATATTATTATACAATTTGTTGGTTAAGTAACGAGGAATACATATTTTCACATATAAAGCAAAATTATTCTCTTTTTAACTAATTTCGATGACTCTTCGTAACCAGTTACGAAACTTTGGTTACGAACGTGCACGAAGGGCTTCTTGTAGGCCCCAAAAACGTAAACTTATTGAGATACCGGACCATCGCACTGACTTTTATTCTGATTCCTTTACTATCCATTCGGCTAGGCTGTGGAACTCTACCACATAAAATCCGAGATTGTCAGACATTGTCACTTTTCAAGAAAAAATTAAAAGAAAAGAATTATTATTTAAATCAGACAGAAACTAAGTTATGCTGAATTATTCATATAATTGTAATTATCATCTAATCTACTATATTATTAGTATACATGTATAATATATTGTATTATTAAGTATTGTAAGTATAGAATTATATATTAAGATGTATGTATTTATATAAGTATGTATTCAGTGTTTATTTATGTATATTGTTTAATTTTTGTAATATTAAGAACTTAATGTGCACGCTGATATTGTGTTTCAGTATGGTTATTTTCTTGTAGTAGGACTACTGGAATATTAAGTGCCTCTGTACAAATTTTAATAAGATGCTGCCACCTTGTGGTTGTGGAGAAACTTGCGTGCCTCTGTGATTTCCAAAGCTATGCCGGACCATTCTATCCATACTAAGAGCAGCTCCAGTGAGGGAAAATGACTCCGAGTGTTCGTTTGCCTCCATATACAATTTAAAAAAAAACCCATCTGCAGATATGCAGACGTCTATGGGCGACGGATGCCATGAATTGAATGGTGAATTAGCTCCGACTGCTCGTTTGCTCTCTTATACTGTAATAAAAAAATTCGTTAGAGGCACCCGAAAACACTACAATAGTTACCTACTATACCGGCGCGCCGCCGGCGAGCTTCGGCCGATAGCCGCTTTACTGTATATTAGAGTAGGCATGTTACGGAGGTTCGGTTCCGATTCCGAAAAGTCGGAACTTCCGATTGTTTCTACACTTCCGATTCCGATTCCGGTTCCGAACCTTTTGAATCGGAGGTTATATCGGAGGTCAATGCAAGCGGTGGGGGCGGCGCGTGGCCGCAGTCAACGCGCACGAACTTGTTTATACTTGTCGCGCGGGGGATTCCCCGCTGCACGTAGAAAGTTTTGTCAAACTTACTCTTTGATTTATTTATTGTTTTGTATTCGGGATCGAATGACCTCATTTAGTTCGTGCGTTTGATGTTAAAGTTATCTTGTTAAAAGTGTTGATGTGTTTTATTAACAATTTAATGTGACACATTTAATTGCATGGAACAATGAAACCAAAATCTAGTTTTATTTGGCACTATTTCGATGAAGTTTGTGGTACTACGGCAAAGTGTAAAGTTTGTAAGAAAATATATTCACGGAAGGGAGGTACCACTTCTTCTTTAAAAAGTCATTTGAAGTCGTTGCATGCAACTGAATATGAAGAATTAATCAACTTAGAATCTTCAAAGAAAACTTCACAACAACCTACGGCTTCAGCAACACCTCTTCAAGAGATCAAAAAACAAATTACTGTCAAAGAGGCTTTTATAAAAAATCAAAAATGGTGTAGTTCCAATCCTAAATCTATTGAGATAGATAAATTAATTGCTGAAATGATTGCATTGCAAGACCTTCCTTTCAATTTCGTGGAAGGTATTGGATTTAAACGACTTTTGCAGTTCATTGTGCCGAATCATCATTTAAGGGGAAGACAGTTTTTCACAGATCATATTTGTGGCGAGTTATATGAAAGACTAGCAAAGAAAATAAAAGAATTGCTGAAACAATTTCATAAAATTTCATTGAATACAGATATTTGAAGCGAACCTAGTTCAAAAGTATCGTTATTGAGTTTAACAGCACACGGAATCAACAAAAATTTTAAAAAGATAAAAATTATTTTAAAATGTCACACATTTAATGAAAGATACACGGGAGACCAAATCCAAGAAAAAATTTTTGAAATGTTAATGGAATGGGGCATAACAATAGACCAAATTCATTGTTTTGTTCGCGATTCTGGATCCAACATGATACGAGCAATGAGACTCGCTGATATGCCTGATATCAATTGTACTGTACACAAATTACAATTATGTGTGCAAAGTATGTTAAATTGTGATGAAGGAATCAAAACGTTACTATCAAAATGCAAAAGAATTTCGACACATTTTAATCATTCTCAAATTGCTCAAATTGAACTGCACAAAATACAAAAGGAACAACTTAACCAAGAAGCTTTAAATGTGGTTCAGGAATGTAGTACTAGGTGAGTCATCTTGATAGTTAGTTGAATTTGATATTTTATTTAATTCATTTGATATTTGAAAAAGTTTTTAATTAATGTTTAATATATATATATGTGTGTATGTGTATAAGGATGTATGTGTAAGGATGTATGTGTATAAGTAGTTATTGTGCACGTCTTGTTCCCGTTTCTATTCACATCACTCTTCTGTAAGCCTGCTGGAAGAGATTTCTTTTAGAAATAAGTAGTGCCTGTTGTGTCCTCTTTAGTTATGTTATATCACTAAGCTGTTTCTGTGTACAATGAACTGTGAATAAATAAATAAATAATAGAGTAAATTACATAAATAATTACAGTTATTAAATGTGTGCATTATGTAGCATTTTTGGCTTACAATAATTATTTTTCTCTTTTCAGGTGGAATAGTACATTCTACATGATGAA
This sequence comes from Calycopis cecrops, assembly GCA_001625245.1. NCBI lineage: Eukaryota > Metazoa > Arthropoda > Insecta > Lepidoptera > Lycaenidae > Calycopis > Calycopis cecrops. The sequence continues at coordinate 194,942 of LUGF01003848.1, read as the reverse complement.
ACGAATGATTAAAATACAGGATTCACTTTGCTTGTGCGCAGGTAAGCATAATATACCACAAATATCGCCGGAAGAATGGCTGCAGCTAAAAAAACTTGTGGCCATAATGCAACCCTTTGAAGAGATTACCAGAAATATGAGTGACAGTAATACTAGCATTTCATCAGTAATTCCGTTAATAAACACATTAAAACATGCACTACAAATAGAAGACAATAAACCTGACACAAATGTGATATTCAAAACCATAATAAAATGTACCATCGACCAATTGAACTCAAGATTTGGAGATCTCCATTCTAACAACTTTTTTGCAATAGGTACATATTTAGATCCTCGTTATATAACAACATTTTTCAACGAAGTGGTGATGGAAAAGCTTGAATCTACGTTGATGCATTTACTTAATAATGAAAATAATTCTGCACATAAGGATGAAAACATAGACGCGCCTGTAGAAAAGCGGGCAAGGCTCGCGTCGTCCACAGCTGGCACATCTAGTAATGTTAAAAACAATGTCCAAACAATATTATCAAATATATTACTGAGTAGTGATGATGACGATGATAACACTACATCCGAGGAACATGCAGACTTAGACATTTTTTTTAAATGGAAGGCTTAATGAATACAAAAAAGAAAAACGTATTCCTATCAGTGATGATCCCTTAATATGGTGGAAAGTAAATGTAAAATACAGACCCCTGGACTCGATTGCACGCCAGTATTTGTCGTGTCCACCAAGCTCGGTAGCGAGTGAACAACTTTTTAGTGGTGCTGGCCTAATCTACGATCCGTTAAGGAATAGATTGGAAGGAGATAAAGCAGCAAAGCTTTTATTCATTAAATATAATTTACTTCTTTTGGAGACATTGCTTTATTTTAATTTTGATTTAAGACTAGAAACGATTGTTTTTAATTTTATATTAAAAAAGCTGATTAATTATATTGTGTTATTTTATTAGACCTGGGGCTTTACTTACATATCATCGAATGGATTTCAAATTTGTTCTGGTCTTATTGTATAATGCATTAAGATTCTAGCATTTCTTGTTTGACAGTTTTTTCAATTACCTATAATCTAATGCAATTATTGTCACGAGATATCTTTTATTTATCACAAACTTCGGCCTCCGATTCCGGTTCCGATTCCGATAAATCAAATTTAAAAACTCCGATTCCGATTCCGGTTCCGATATCATCACTTCCGTTACATCCCTATTAGAGTTTATTGAGATTTTGTCCAAGTGTGCTGTGCGGCGTGTGGTAGGTACGCACACATTGAAAACCGCTCATTTGTATGAAGATAAACTACTACACACACTCAGGCACAGTCAATCTAAATCCTATTGGTAATATGTAGTATATTTAGAATTCAATTAGTTGAATTATTCTTAAGCTTAATATTGAGTAGATAAATATAAAGTGGGTAAAAATTTATTTAAATTATAATAACAATATAACAATAAAAATTAAGTGTACTTATGAATATGCATGTGTGTTTTTATAAAGTTTGATTTAAAAAACAAAATTAAAATTTTGAAAAATCCCGCGACAATATAATATACAACGCGATAATATAATTTAAAAAAAAACACTCGATGCAATCGAATAATAAAATAATGTAACTCTAACAATTTAAATAAACATACTAAAAGATTAAATCAAGTTTTGAGAAAAATAACATCTAAGTATTTAAGACATTCTAATCAGACCAGTGCTTTTGGAGAATATTGTAACGAATATTTACTGCATCGCCCCCTGGTGAGTTGCTACCGTAACATTTATCTAAGAACATGATAGAACATAGATACCCATCAAATCAAAACTCATCATTGAAAACCGCATACCAATCAGACTGGTTTTGGGGATACCCAAAGTCATATAAATATAAATTTTCACCCCATATTTTTAAGGGTTCGATTAAATCCTAAAAAAATATTTTTTACTTTCAACAATGAGTATGTTTACAAAGTTTCAGCTTTTTGTCTTGAAAATTCTATTAAGACCCATATAATTTTTCACCCCCCTTTTGAAGGGTTTGAAGGCCAAGAAGAATTTTAAGAAAAATCTGACATGCGTATTCATTAATTTGTATTAAACAACTAAAATCCAAATTTTCAAACTTCAGCATTGTAGAACTTTTATATTAAAGTTTTTTACCCCTCTCACTCCGTAAAGGTTAAATTTCTAAAAATCCTTTCTTAGTGCTCACTTACATCATAAATGGTACCCGTGTACCAAATTTCAAGTTTCTTGTAGTACTGTAGTTTTGGCTGTGCGTTGTCTGTCAGTCGCTCAGTAACGAAGAGTTTTGTATGTATAAAAAGTCTCAGTATATTCTATTAATAGCACATTCATATCTATTGTTATATTTGTATAATAAATTTTGTTTTCTCTCTGTATAAACTTAAATAGTATATTGTTAAAGTTTTTTTGAAATTTGCGTCAGTGGAAGGTCATTACGTCACACCCAATTAAACTTGCATTATTACCTAAAACTGATTTAATGAGGGCCGGTAATTTGTTGGCCCACTTATATATTTATTATATTTATTTATTTATTCTGTATGTATATGTTACTTAAAACTTATATATGAGAAGTACACATATGTGCTTATAAGGGATCTCTTCCAGCCAACCAACACAATTTAAAGAGTAATTTAGATAATGCGGTTATAGTGGGTACATACAAGAAATTCAAAAATAAAAAAGACAATAATAAAAATACAAGGACAAAGCGCCTATAATAGTAATTTATGCAACTGTCATATAATGAAGGGTATTAAAACACGAGTGTGATTTTTTGATACGAGCGAACGCGAGTTTCAAAATAGTAACACGAGTGTTTTAATACCCGTGTTATATGCAGTTGCATACACTACTTTATCTTCACTAATGTAATTAATCAATTAATAAAATATTGTGAAACATTAAATTCATGCCTACGTCACAGCGAACTCGACGATATTAAAATCTAACCAATGAGAGCGTAGCTGCAGCGCGCGCAGGGCCAATCAGGAGCGAGCGCGCGCTGTTATGGATTTTGACATAAGGCTCTCTCACCACTCACTCTCTCTCTCTTTCGCTCTCACACAGTGTTATAATGAGATTTTACGATATCGATTTGGATATTATAACATCATGTCAAATTGCTTCAATTGAGTTTTTTGTTGTCTGAGCTATTATAATAGTAGTTATGTCAAGTATTGAAAACATAAGTAGAATGTTACAACATTAGTGTAGATAAATATGTATTATTGATTATAACTTACGACTAACTTTGGTACCAAAATTCCTTTATTACTAAGAGGAGGTGACGACTCCATGTATTATTTATACGGGTGTATGTATGTCGGGTGCATTTCGAATGTACTGACTATTTTAAGCCTTCACTATTAGGAGCAGGTGGTGACTAGAAAGTCGGAGTATTGTTTAATGCGACTGTAATTATTAGGTTTATAGGCGTTCGTCAAAGCCATCATCTAGAAAATTTTGTTATGATTCTGGACTTTACTTAATTTAATTAATTAATTTTCCGTTTGTTCGTGGTATTCATATATTATATAGGATGTCTTTGAATCTGTATGAAAGGGAGGAACGGGCAGTCATCTACGCATTACGTATGATTAATTTTTGATAGTCATGACGTCTTGATGGCGGATGGATTAGTGGATTTGATGCCCTATTCATAGTGTGTAGAGCTTTGTAGCAGCGAATGTGAAATTTATTTGTCTTAAGGGTATATATAATATACACTCCCCTTCGAAGATGCACCTTGCTGTGGTGGGAGGATTGCGTGCCTTTGTGGTCCTCAAAGCTATGCCAGTCAGGATTATCTAGGGTGGGGGGAGAAACAAGACTAAGAGCAGGTCGATAAAGTATCCTCCACCCGACCCTCTGAATCAGCAGATGACAGCGTGGATTAGAACGAGTGTCGGGTCAATTTTGGACTTTGATGGCGTGTTCCTTAGGAGTGCTGAGGCCAGGGGTCAGGATGGGAACCTGACCCCATTGCACGGTTCCGAATATATATACTTATATATAGCATAATATATATAGCATATATACTTATTCTTTGTCCAATAAGTTTTAGTCAGTTTTCCATCATTATCGTAATAAACCTTATTGTTTTGCGTATTTTACTGTCACCGCGCCAATGAATGATGTCGTACCTATAATGAGATAAGATCTTTTTAAAACTTTGTTGTGGCTTAAGGGTTGATACAATTCGTATCTTCGCCCAGACGAATACCCTATATACAAGACCTTCCTGGTTGGACATACTAGGCCTATTAAGCTCGTTGACCTCGGGAACCCAGGTAATGTGGTCCCTCGCTAAGGTTGTCGTTCAATTCTTTTATTAGATGATCAAAAAACTCCACTGGTATGATACTCTATGTGCGATATTATGTTCCGGCAGTGCATAAAGTAGTTCTCTACCTGATTTAAGTGTAGTGAGTTCGATGGCATTCTAACGATCTATTTCTAATATAATACCCAATAAAATATTTAAAAAAACATTACGCCCTTACGAATTCAAGGTAATGTTTTATAAACATTTGTTACCTGTAACCCAAGTAACCATCATCTAAATTCCACTGCCCATGGTCATTGTGTGCCCTGTGTTGGGGGCATGCTTAGTAATTTCCAGTTGCAATTTTAGTGTTTTATAACCAGGAAGTTCTGGCCGTCGGGAAATGTTGCGCTAATTTCATATACTCGAAAAAAGATTTAGTTTTTTTCACCTCAACCTTTAACATACAATTCTTGGTATTTAATTAAAGTATTTTTCAGGTTTAACCGATGCTTTAGATTTATCCGAAGCGCTAAAAAAATATAAAGATAAAGGTTATGTTTATAATTTTTTCCTAGAAGTTACTAGAAACGGCAGCGTTTTCGCACCGGGTGAGATACTTTATCATATTTAACTCGATAACTGTATAATCTGTTAATCCACGATCAAGCATTTACTATAATATATGATAATAATGACTATGTTACTAGTAATTCTGTGGGAATCGCCATCCTTTTACATATTCTGAAAACTGCTGCATTCTTGAGCCAGTAATCTTAACTAGTGATCCCCCGAAGATCGAATCTCGATCTAAGTGAAACTTTTTTGTAATTTAAAACTAAATATTATATGACATGTTAAGTCATCCTAACTAAGGTAAACAATTTATGTATAATTTTTAACACTTGCAAAAGACAAAAGTTTCATCATTAATTACGCGTGTCTTATATCAACGTGTCAAATGCATGGTAATTTGTATGAAGTTTTATTTATTAAATTAAAGTACTTCATAAACATTATATTTTTAAAAAATATTAACGTTCTGCACTTTTCTTACACAAACTTTAAGTGTGCCCAATTTCATACTCCTCCGTCCGCGCAATTTTCGTAAAAATGTTCCTGAAGTTTTTGCTCCACATATTAATATAGATTGTTTCGGAAATCTTAGCTTTTGTGTATATATGTATAAATTAAACTTACTAAGTTTTCGGATAAGTTAACACCGTTAACGAATGCTATGATCAGTTTTTTTTTAATTGAGTAAATATAGTTTTACGTTGCTACGTTCCTACAATTCTCTTGATTAAGAGCACCTATAGCTTTTCTTTATTAAATCTAACACATTTTGTTATGTATATTATTAAGTCTAAGATATTTATTATATCATTGTGTATATTATGTATTATTGAAGATGTCTTCAAGGAT
>LUGF01003848.1:151493-161745 GCA_001625245.1 Calycopis cecrops | reverse complement strand
AGCCTTTTTATTGATTTTTTTATTATATCGTAACGTGCATAGAGTAGGGTTATTTATGGCATAATATACCAGATAACTTATCTGGTATAATATAGCCTCCACGGCTTTGTATCATACGCACTCGTTAGTACGACATTTTTTATGACTATTTTATTTATTTATTTATTTATTTATAACCTTACGGACTTTGTGTCCATTTTACATGCAAGAGTTTACATTTTAATCATCACTTTTAGCCGTATAACAAAATTCTTTCTTGAATTAATTTCACAAATTCTTTTTCTCCGACTTCTAGTATATCGATATCGAGATCATTCACATAAGTACACATTCGAGCTACCGGATTATTACAAGTGTAATTCGAGCTGTAATTGGACGTATAAAAGATTTGTCTCGAACGAGACCCTCTCTTTGCACAAATGTGGCAGAATTACGTTAATGCAGCCTTCAATCCCATACTTTAATACACAGGTGGCTGTGGGCTTTTTTACATAGTCCTGTGATTTCAAATAACTCCATAAAAATAAATCTAATGATGTTAAATCACGATATACCACCACTTCTGATCGCCGAAACGAGAGATTACACGACGTGGAATTTTTTTAAATTGTTTCCTGATTTCAATTATGAAGACATGTTGTTCTATAGTGTAACCCTCCATTTTACTAACCCTAAAGTTGTAACTTTCAAATTATTATATTTTTTGCTTGCCAACACATTACTGCACAAATGGCGACAAATTCAAATTTTGCGGTCGTTTTGGGACACCCGTTATATAAAACTCAATGGCGACATAGTGATCTATCAAAGCACAGCCCAAACTGTACTGTATAACTGGACGATGATCCGTCCAGTGGTTTGGGTTGATAGATCACCAAATTGCCATGACAAATTTTAGTCCGATGGTTGAAATTTGGTACGGCAGGATTTTTATAAATTAAACCCCTATGGGGATGAAATAGAGGGTGGCAGTTTATATGGACTTTTTAGAAATTAAACGCGGGTGAAACCACGGGGCGCAGCTAGTTGTTATATAGAAATGAAAACATCAAACTTCGTATTTAACAATGTATTTGTGTTATAATTCAATGCAGAGAGTATTTTTGCATTTTCCTTTGTACACGCGAATGTTTAGTAGAACTGATAAAAACTCTTAAAGCTTCAGGCAGTTGTCGTGTTGTAGTACAGTGCAGTCATACGATAAAAACTTTTCCATTTGATTATATCCTTTGTGAACTTGAAAAATCCTAGCATGTTTGTTATTTGTATATTTATGTTGGCCGCATATCTAAATGGCTTCAATTACTTTTGCGATTAAATCTTTTGTTTTTTTTATAGTACATTTTTATTATAGCCATTTTTAGGACTAGCTACTTCCATAGAGATCCGCAAAGGCCATAGACGTGCGTTTCCTTCCTCTTCCTCTCCCCACAATAGGCCACTGGCTACTTACACACGACACGAAATTGTTTAGCGAGCTAGTGCCATGCAGAATTGTAGTCAAATTGATTGGCGCGACCGCGGAGGGTCCCACGACAGCGCAGCATAGTGACATGCTGTCGTTTGTCGCGTCCATCGGAGTAAAGAAGAGAAAGAGCAACACGTGTACAGTAAAATTATGCGGATGTATATGGTCCTCTATAGTCAAATTACAAGGCGGCAGGCCTTGTAGTACTGAATACTCCACGTAAACTATAAAAACCCACCCTATTACCATGCTAGGGACATTTTTTTACAAAATTATGTGGTACCTACTATTCGTCTTATTCTTGTGTAAAAATAAATCTAAGCTATGAGGACCATGTCTTGTATTTGGAATGACATAAGCACCTGAACAAATGCTGCTAGGTGCCTAAGATTTGCGTTGCTAATTTATTTCATTAATGTAAGAGCGTTGGTGGTGTAATGGTCAGCATAGTTGCCTTCCAAGCAGTTGATCCGGGTTCGATTCCCGGCCAACGCACACTTTTTGTCATATAAATTGCAACGCCTTTTAATAAATAATAATAATAAATAAAACTTTATTGTACACACCAATACAAATCTTTGCACATGAAAACTATAATTAATGGACAGTACAATGTGGCGACCTTATCGCTACAGAGCGATATCTTCCAGGCAACCATTATTTGCTATAAATATCAAAGAAAAAAACATATAGCCTCCACAAAAATGTATTTTATTCTCTGCTAGGTATAGATCCCTTCCCGTCCCTTCTCAAGGGACACAAGGATCGTCTAATGGAGGGACAAGGCGGCTAATGACTCGATAATCCCAGTCATTTCATTTTTGAAACCACTAGTATATACATGTATACTATGTAGTACGATCTATCTTAAATGTTGCTGGAATGAAAGAGGACAAATTTATTATTGGGAATAAGAATTTAGTCTGTAATAATATTATAAGCAGGAGAGAAGTTTTTGTGTTTGTTTTTATCAAATAAGCTCCAAAATTACTGTATCGATTTTAACCATTTTTTCACTAATAGAAAGCCACAATATCAAAAGGTAACAAATGTTATATATTATTATGGTTGACAATTCAAATTTTTGACGAACAACAAATCCGCAACTTCCCTATTTGAAATTACCAATTTTTCTAACTGCCTATTAGTGAAAAAAAAATTTTTTTTATTATACAGGGGGTAAACGATCAATCGGAGCCAATTTCATGACTTCCGATGTTCCATAGACATCCGCATAGAGGCTATATAGATGCTCTGCCCTCCTTTCTCCTGCCACCTCTATGGGCTACTTACACGCCGCACGAAACGCGACAGCACAGCTGTCACTTCACGCCGGTCCGTAAGCGAGAGATCCCCGGTCGTGCCGGCCCAGTTCGGCTGCATGCAAGCACTCAGTCTGCACTGCCTCTTACAACAAATATTATTATTTTAAACTTCATACGTGTACACTGTACGTTCCTAATTAAAAACGGTTTTTATCAAACAACTATTTATAGGTAACATATTAAAAACTTTAAAGCGAAAGGATAGGCTCTGCCAGTACAAATTGCTTATACAGGTAGGTATATATTGCGCGATATTGCCACGTCAAAAGCACGGCAAAATGAAAAAGCGCTGGTGATGCGTGTCGAGTATTAACGAAGAGTACAACCACCTATAAATAAAGAGACGTTATTAAAAATTCTACTTTCCCCCACTTCTAACTGTAAAAATAAAAACTTAAAACTTAATATATTTGGGTATCATAAAGGATTTTTATTATGCAACCATCTGATGTAGATAATTAAATAATTATAAACTTTTTATTAGAAGTTTACTAAAGTTTTTAATCATAAATAGAAAAGATTTTCAGTTTCTTGGGTTGTGGAGGCTTAGGAAATACTGATCATAAAAAATCTATCACTAACAACGACATGATTTGGAAGGGGTATATTATATTTTATCAATATTGAATTTTATTTTTGCCGCTCAACGAAGTATGCACTGGCCACCTAGTATATACTAACATAATAAAGAGAAAATTATAAAAGGATGTAACGAATAGGCTCCGAAAATGCTGGACCGACTTCAAAGATTCTATCACCATTTGAATGCTACATTATCACAGAGTAACATACGCTATTTTTTATTGCTGCTATAGATTATTCCATACTCATATGCTTCGGTGAACGATTTTAATTTCATGGTGTAGTCACATTATTATCCTAATATGATTATGCAATAATGACAAGAGCATCATCGATACAATAGAGATGGTATTACGTGCTAATGACAATAGAGTATCGATGCTCGTTATCTGCTAATTGTAATGTGTCGGCAAATCTGATGAGGTCATGACCCACATATCGCAACACCGGGGATAAAATGTGCATGACGAGCCGGGACTTGAGTGGGGTATGTTTTTTTTGTTGCATAAGAGGGGAAAAGGAGTATTTTTATGAGGCGGCAAAAGAGTAGTCGGAGCCATTTTCATGACTACAGACGCTCATTGACAACCGCATGGAGTTTATACAGATACGTTGCCCTTTTTGCCCCTCCCCCCCTCCATAGGCCCCCGGCTACTTACAGGCTCAATAGGATATTTGTCAATTTTTTTATTTTTTCTTATTTCATACTTTATGACTTGTTAAATACGTTACATAAATATTTCCAGAAAATAAGCAGTATTAACAACAAAAAATAATGTTAAAGTTTGAGTTATTACACTCGCGCCTAAAACAGTGCAAGCGTGACGTCATCCGAGTTACAACCGAACACAAAACGTTTTTGACTTTGAAAAATAATTATTGCTACTTTATTTTGCAAATTTTACAATAAATATACATTTTTTTATATAAAATAGACTTGTATACGGTTTATTATTATCTTATTTAATATGACGTCTACAATTCTTAGCATATTTTTGATATGTGTGTATGTGTCAAATAGCCTATTCGATGGTAGGTACCACTGGTTTACACGAGACCGGCGTACGCTTCTCGTATGTGAATAACCGGTGATCCATGGAGGAAGGAAAGGCGGGCACGTCTGTATAACCTCTATGCGGATGTCTATGGGCGTCGGTAGACATGATATTGACTCCGACAGCTCGTTAACCCCCTTATACTATAAAAAAATATCCCGACGTGAATGGAATGGAGACTGATGATGTTAATGACAGTACACTGAATAAAATCCCAAAAGTTAGTCCAGAATTAACATAAAGATAATGTTGTAATTATGAATTCCGAAACATTTTCCCCGAACTTGTAATATTGGCAGCTGACTTCCTAAAGAGATTAAGGTCAGATTTACGTATTGCAATATCTTTTTCTTCGTACTGAAATGTATAAAGTATATATTTTGATTTGATTACTTAATGATATTAAGTAAGAGGTAGTGCCACACTGCTTGCATGTAACCGAATTGGGCCGGCACGACCGAGGAAGAACCCCTCGCTTACACGAAATCGGCACAAACTGCCATGTGCTATGCTGTCGCGTTTTATGCGGTAAGTAGCCGGTGGATCAAGGCGGTGGGAGGATGAAAGAGGGAAACGTATCCGCTATCTCTATGCAGATGTCTATGGGCGGCGGTGGTCCTGGGAATGAAACAGAAAAGCTGGGAGAAAGAGGTCAACGCATCTGCATAATATGTGGATGTTAATGGGCGTCGGTAGTCACCAAATGGCTCCAACTTCACGTTTGTCCCCTGCAGTAAAAAAAACAATGTTTCGCGAAATAAGGAAAGCTATATAAAATGTGAATACAAAGACGTGAAAACCGATCTGCCCGATAAATATGTATTCCAATTAAATTTGATGTATTTGTTATTTGTTCAGGTGCTCTGTTCAACTTCGTGCGTCTTCGGGCGTCTCCGGAACGCTTAAGAATGAAAGAGGTAATAAAATGATATAATGTAGATGAAAATAGGTCGAGCTGAGCATTTCTCCTTATAAATTGCGTATTGGAATATAAAGTTGTATATTTTATTGTAAAAAGGAGCAATTGTTGTACGTTTATTATAGACTAGTCTTTGTTCGTGACACACATTAAAGGTAGTGCCACGCTGCATGCCTGCAGCCGAATTGGAGCGACATGGCCGGGGAGGTACCTCTCGCTTGAAAGATACAGGACAGTGACGGCCTTGATGTCGAGTATCGTGCGGAGTGTAAGTAGACGGTTGCCCAAAGAGAGAGGAGGAGGAAAGAGGGCAAGGTATATGTATTAACTCTTTAGGTACCTCTCGCATACACGAAACCGGCGTAAAATGACAGCTGTGCTGTCGCGTTTAATGAAGTGTGTACTTACACACCGGCTACTTAGCCGGTGGCCCATGGAGGGAAGAGGAGGAGGGAAAGCATCAGTATAATCTCTATGCGGATGTGTATCGGCGTCGGAAGTTATAAATTGTCGCTCGATTCGCAGAAAATACTGGCCTTAAAATTAAAATTATTTGTAATTCAAGTAAAAAAGAATTCTATAATAATCAAAATAAAAGGAAAATTTACGTTTGTAGTAAATAAAAGTTTATAAATAATTAAAAGATGTTGACGTGCTGTCTGTCGTTATGCAATCCTCAATTTCATAGAGTCCCCTACTCTGATTCTAGAGCAACACGCATGAGAAAGCATTACATTTCAGGCGTGTTGGTAAAGTTTAAAAGAAATACATAACATTTCAGGTGTGTTGGTAAAGTTTAAAAGAAATGCATAACATTTCAGATGTGTTGGTAAAGTTTAAAAGAAAAGCATAACATTTCAGGCGTGTTGGTAAAGTTTAAAAGAAAAGCATAACATTTCAGGCGTATTGGTATACGCCTGAAATGTTATGCTTTTCTATATTATATCTATGTTTAGCTTTAATAAAATATAGGAATAAGGAAGAGCATCATTCGCCTTTCCTTCCATACGCCACGGATGGAAATTCAATCCATCCATCAATGTCAGGCAGTTCCTGATACAATCCATGTCATATACAATGACTACAGTTACGACAAATTCGTGTGTTAATAAATATTTTTGTACATGGAGGCAAATGAGAAATCGGAGCGATCTTCATGACTACCGATACCCTCAGACATCTGCATAGATGTTATACAGATGCGTTCATCCTTCTCCTCTCTCCATGGGCCACCAGCTACTTACACACCGCACTGACGCGACAGCACAGTTGCCACTTTACGCTGATTTCGTCTAAGCGAGACATACCTACCCGGTCGTGCCGGCCCAATTCGGCTACATGGATACATGCAGTTTGTGTACTACTTACTAAAATATGGTTCTATTTTTGCACCCAACTAAATAGAAGATAATACTTAGGGTAATATGGGGTTTGCATATCGTACTCATGTTTGGATCTATTTTTCTTGGCACACTCTGTTGCATAAGCGGCTTAGACGACTTACGCTTAAGATGTTCTCTTAGATTCGGATTTATTGTGGGACCAGCAAAGTGGTTACTATAAAGTATATTTATACGCTTATAATATTTTATATTTATAATATTTCATACACTTTATTGCTCCGAGGAAGTGATGGTGGAAATACGAGTTTGGGGAGTTACCGCACGCTGGCGTAATACCGGTGTAAGGGACAGCTTCAGTGTCGCGTTTTGTGCGGCGAGTAGCCGGTGGCTCATTGGATGTGATGGGTAAAGGAGATCAATGAATCAACATAATATGCGGATTTTAATGGGCGTTCATAGTCACCAATGTGTCCATTCTATAAACAAATAATATTATTTGTTTATAGCATAGGGCGAGATTTTGATAGCATATAGTTGGATAGTTCAATAGAATACGAATGGATGATGTAAATAGAAAATATACACAAGGTTTTGGGTGCCGTAACAAATTGGGAGACAGTTTATTACTTACTATTACTTGTAACTTTTAATCTTTGGTAACAACATTTAAAAAAAATATTCTGGCATCTCAAACTGGTAACCTCAAGTGCTAATGAGTTACTAATCATTAAAGAGGAAGCTTATACACGTATTTGAAAATTGCAACGGTGTACGGGAACAGACCTTTTTTTCTTTTAATACATTATTACAAATACAATACATTTACATAATATGATACCTAGGAGGACCCTAATCCTCGATGTAAGACTCGACTCGCCTATTCAGTAGTTTTAGTGTGAAAGAGACAAGTGAAAAAGACAACACAAATATATAAACTTTCACATGCATAATATTAATATTAAGGCAGAATACACAAAACGGATTAAATTAACATAGAGTAGTGTACAGATCTGTTGAAAGAACAATTTATAACGAAGAATTAAACTAATAATCTCTGAAAGCATTATTCCGGCACTCTACCGAGGCAGGTGCATGCTCTGAAATTACACGGAAGCCGAGTATGTATTTAGTGGAAGCCGATAAAATGGCGTACAAACCTGCCATCGTCGAACAAACACCGCTTGACATACAGCCGTGGTCTCCTCGTAACAACACTAAACTGACCTAGAATTTACTAGGCCAAAATGGAGCTCTTCGATATAAAAAATGCAGCTAAATCGCAAATGAATTCACACACTTTGTCTGTAGGTTTTTTTGATAGCATATTTTTTTTAAGTACTTTAACCACGTCTAAGACGTTTTGTTATGTCCATTTCATAGTACATTTAGAACCCACCCTTTTTGCTATGCCCTTTTTGTGAAACAAGTGGAACCTTCTTTGGGCGCGTTGGGTATATTTTGAGATATAAAAATATTAAACTCGAGACACTTTTCTCGACACCACTTATAGCGCCATCTATTATATGTATGTATTTATAATTTATAACTCGTAAGCACAGATGGCGCTGAAAAATAAATGGTAATATTTCTTGAAGTTTTCTATTTCTGTCACAACTTTTAGAGTGCTACTATATTTTCTACGCTGCGAAAAAAAATATAAATACTTGTTGACTTTGTATTCAATATACTACATACTATAAAACAAAGTCGCTTTCCGCCGTCTAGTGTCTGTATGTCTGTATGCTTAGATCTTTAAAGTTACGAAACCGATTTTGATGAGGTTTTTTTAACAGTGCTTCAAAAGAAAGGTTTATATGTCCAATAACTTTATTTTTGAAGTCCGAAATCCACAAGGGCGTAGCTGTGGGCGGAAGCTAGTAAAATATGTTTTAAGAAAAACATTTATTAAGGCGCTATAGGTCCCAAATGCGATCCGCCTAGTTAATTTTGCGTGGACGGCGCTCGAAAATAGCGACAATATTTAGATTAATATTATTTTATAAAATTAACCATACGCTTATTTAAAAAAGTGACTCCTAAAATTTCTTCGATTACTTATTGGGAATAGATACATATTTTAGTTGTAAATATAACTTTGATAGTTATTGAATAGTTTGGATTTAAAAATTGATGGAAACGTCAGAAATAGTGTTTTTTCATTAAAGTTTACGATTTTTTTCTATCGAGGCAAAATTCTTTAATCGTGTTTCGACGCCCTAAGAACTATGCCGTATTTTGTTAACATTAACCACAGCTAAAAAAATATCATAAACAATAGTTTTTAAAGGTTACGTTTTGAATATACGTGAGCACGGATTGACAAAGAAAAACGGCAAGATCTGTATCGCTTATTTTGAAATTATGTTTTTAATGTGTCGTCATTAAATTTGTTACACTTATAAAGTAAGTAAATCTAAATATTTAGAAGTAATTATTTTAATTTTAAAAGTTCGTAAAAAGGCTTTTTTATTGTTTTTTCAAAACTTGTCATATGTAAAATAAAAAAATATTGGAAAAAAGCTATTATATAGGCTATTATTAAGTGTTTAGTTATATAGATTTTTTGCCTGTATTTATGAGTATTTTTAATAATTAAAATACAATACTTCCATTTGTTTAAGCATGGATTATGCAAAAAACTATTTTATAAATAATTTGTTCATAATTATTTGACATGGCAACAATTGATATTGACAACTATCATAATTCATAGATCAAATCATATGTCATTATGTGTAGGCACCTACTAGGTAAGTGTCAAAACTGTCAATCAAATGCCTGAGAAATGAATTTACAAAGTAAATTAAAAACATTAATAACTTATGAATGCTAACATCTATTAATTTGATAATTTAAAGTGTGGTTATCGGTGATATAATGTACCAAATACATACTACTTCAAGCACTTACATGCTTATGAATTGCTTATGAATTTGTGATACGGGAGTCCCATACAATCCTGCCGTTATTCTTTGGAGCCCATTTCGCCTTAAATTATATATAAACTAAAATACTTGTAATCGAACAATTCTATATCTTTTTTATCTATATTTCTAATAAACTGAATATTTCAGTCCGGTTATTTATTATCTCTTTGAGACAATAATTACCTAGTCTGCTATAAAGATGCGACGTCTGATTTTTTACATGAGGTAGTTTGCATCCGTATTACGGTCACCACGCACTTATCAACTCGGAAAGGGATCGTAACCGTATCACCTCGTGCCGTTCACCATTAATTGTATGAAACTCCATACTGCAACGCACAGAAATGGGAAACGTAACGTAATTGTATCGCCTTCGCTTCTTGAGGCGAGGCGTTTACGTTCCCTTTCCGAGTTGATGTGTGCGGTGACCATTAGGCCGGTAGGCACGACCGGGGAGGCACCTCTCGCTCACACGATACCGGTGTAAAGTGACAGCTGTGTTGTCGCGTTTCGTGAGGTGTCTAACCGCTCTGCCACAGCCACAGCGGTGCGGATTGCGGCGCGGCGAGCGGCGAGGTGAGCGGCAAGACGTGACATACAAAATGTATGCGCCATGCCACGGCCACAGCGGTG
>LUGF01003848.1:129638-148842 GCA_001625245.1 Calycopis cecrops | reverse complement strand
CTATAAAGATGCGACGTATGATTTTTTACATGAGGTAGTTTGCATCCGTATTACGGTCACCGCGCACTTATCAACTCGGAAAGGGATCGTAGCCGTATCACCTCGTGCCGTTCACCATTAATTGTATGAAACTCCATACTGCAACGCACACTAATGGGAAACGTAACGTACTTAATTGTATCGCCTTCGCTTCTTGAGGCGAGGCGTTTACGTTTCCTTTCCGAGTTGATAAGTGTGCGGTGACCATAAGGCCGGTAGGTACGACCGGGGAGGCACATCTCGCTCACACGATACCGATGTAAAGTGACAGCTGTGTTGTCGCGTTTCGTGAGGTGTCTAAGCATCCGGACTATGCTGATGTCTATGAGTGTCGGTAGTCATGAAAACAGCCCCGACTGCTTATTTGTCTCCCTATACTATATAAAAAGACATATATTTTTAACTAAATCTGAAAACTCCATGTAAGTTTATACTCAGGATTGATGAAGATCGCTAGGAATAACATTACACACGTATGTTCCAATGAATGTACAAACGTCAAACAGCAATCTAAATGTTGATTCAGCTATAAATTATAATAAGTTTTATTATGTAAGTAGATAAAAAAAGTGTGTGCACCACACAACTGAAGTAAAACTTAATTATTGATTTTCATTACCGTTACAATGACATAACATCTCACAATAACACTCACAAGTTTTACTGAAATTGAAATTGAATTTTGAATTTGAATGACAAGTTCCATTGGCTTCGCCCAATATGTGATTTTTTGTAATGCTGTCCCCAGCTTACTTCCCAAGTCAAGGGCGCGTGTAGAAGTTTTACTTCAGTAAGCTTTACCTTCCGAAAACCCTACGCCACTGATTTCACTTCGAAAATTACCTTTCAACCAATAAACATTAGCGTCTATTTGAAACAATTACATCCAAAAAAACGTATAAAAACGTGCCCAGAACGTTACGGACGTCACAAAAACATTATAATATAATACAGAATACCGTATCAATCAATTTCCAAAATCAATTTGTCTAAAGAGTTGTTTGCACGCGACAGTCCATTATTTAACTGGTTGTATAGCTCATACAAAGGAATATTCCGTTGAAAATACAATGTCATTTGTGGCGGTTAAAAGGTTTATAGATTTATTACCTCGCGCCTCGCCCGCCTAAAGGCTGTCACACAGTATGCAGATGCGGCGAGATATATCTGAGCGTATATCTTCCAATATCACACACAGGAGCACCACACACTACGTAGATCCTTACTTACGTCGCGATTGTATGTTATCGCGTTCCCGTGGCTTCTCCTGTCGGGCGGATAGGAAGGAACCGCTGGGGTTTAGTGGATATGGGGAGCAGTGTATGTGGTTTCGTGTCCCACATACCCTCCAGGTTCTCCCCAACTTGGAGGAATGCCTAAGAGGATTCCCCAGCGAAAAAAAATGAGTTTGTTTGTTACGCATTCACAACAAAACTACCAAACAATCAAGACATCTATCAATATTGCTATACTAACTCAAGGAGCACCACAAACTCCGCAGATGACTTATAATTGCCTTCAAATATCAGTAGGCACAGACATATTATAATGAAGGATGGTTTTATACGTAGATATCCTCCCCAGTCATGATAGCTCATAGAGCTCTTCTAGCTCAAGATCCGTGTCGGCCACTTTTTAGTTGCCGCGCGGGAGCTGCTCCCCTCCGTCAGAGGTGGGGAGAGGAGGACACCCGCTGTCCTCCGCCAAGATAATAATAGCATAACCTATTAATCTCAATAGTCCCGTTTGCCTCCTCCCAGATTAGCTGGGAAAGAAGGGGGGTCTGCACCCCCATCGACCATAAATACAGAGGCTCGAGTACCCCATGGAACTCGCCTCTCATACAGATAAAGCTGCACTGGCTTTCAGCGGTTAGCGTAGAGTCTATTTAAAAAAAAAAACGTAGATATAAAATTCTCGTATCACAATGTTAGTTACCGTACTCCTCCGATAGGTTTCGACCGATTCTCATGAAATTTTGTGTGCGTCAGGTAGATCTGAGAATGAGGAAGAAGAAAGAAAAAAATGTTGGCCATTTTTTCTCGATATTTCCACGGCATTGAAACTTACACGGGTGAAACCGCGGAGCGTAGCTAGTACGTAGATGTATTCACTATCCATATCGTATCTGCTTAGTGTGTGACAGCCTTAATTGTCGGATTTATAATTACTGTGATTCCCCTTTATATCTAATGCCTTTAACGAGCAATTGTTATATATCTAATATATAAAGTTCTCGTGTCACAGTTTTCGTTGCCATACTCCTCCGAAACGGCTTGACCGATTCTCATGAAATTTTGTGAGCATATTGAGTAGGTCTGAGAATCGGCCAACATCTATTTTTCATCCCGATATTCCCACGGGATCGAAAGTTACGCGGGTGAAACCGCGGGGTGCAGCTAGTTTATTTATAATGTACGGCTCGAACGATCCACTTGAATTTTTTTTTGTTTTGTGTAAGTTTTGGAGCGATGGATCAATGTAGTCAGGTTTCAATTTTGTAAAGTGTTTTATCTCCGTCCTTCACAAAAAAAATAGTAAGAATTAGTGCCACGCTGCATGCATGCCGTTGGGCCGGCACGACCGGGGAGATACCTCTCGCTTACAAGATACCGACGTAAAGTGACAGCTATGATATCGCGTTTTGTGCAGTGCGCTAGTACCCGGTGGCCTGTGGAGGGGATTGGAAGGAGGACAACGCATCTGCAGATATGCGGATGTCTATGCCTTTTAACCTCCTTCCTCCTCAATGGACCACCGGAAACTCACACACCGACAGCCTAGCTGTCACTTTACGCCGGTCTCATCTAAGCCAGAGCTTCCACCTAACCGTAACCCTATAATATACAAAACAAACTTAATGACACAGATATGTAATTTCGTTAATTACACTTCGTTAAATAGGTAGAACACCGCGAGCCGGGCCGCGTTTAAAATTTTAATAACCTGTTTAATGTGGCTCGGCTTGACAGCTGACACCCATCAACATCCGCTACATCCAGTGAGCAGCCGTCCCTCTGATATCATTTGCGACATGACATGCGACAGAACCATCAATAAATAAATAAATATCAGTGGACTTTACACACCACGTCAGCCTAGCCCCGTGCTAAGTGCCGTATGGACTTGTGTTACGGGTACTAGACAACGGAATATATTTAATATGTTTTACAAATTTAAGAAATGTTATATATTTAAGATTTTTATTATAGAAATACATATAATACATGTATAAACATCCATGACCTAGGCGGGATTCGAACCCGCGACCCCTGGCGCAACATGCTCCACTTATCCGAGCCCTGTACCACTGCGCCAGCCTGGTCGTCCATGCAGTGTTACGTTAAGTGTTATGAAAACTCCGCAACACCGTAATCCGAATAGAGGAATTTTGTAAGAGGTAGTGCCACGCGGGCACGTGCATCCGAATTGACACAATACCTGCATAAAGTGACAGCTGTTCTGTCGCGTTTCCTGCGGTATGTAAGTAGCCGGTGGCCCATGGAGGTGAAAGGGAAGGAGGACAATGCATCTGTATAACCTCTGTACTATACTATTTTTTTATTTATAGCATAAGAGGGCAAACGAGCAATCGGAGCCTTTTATAACTACCGACGCCCATGGATATAGGCATGATTGTTACGCAGATGCGGGCAACGCATCCTATGTCATATCAATGGGCGTCGGTAGTCGTGAGAATGACTCCGATTGCTCATTTGCCCCCTTATACCATAAAAAAGATTACGACGCAGACTTTTTAATAAAGAAGCGAGCAGTCAAAGCCGCCACAACGCGACAGCTGTCACTTAACGCCGGTTTCATGTAACCGAGAGGTACCTCCCCGGTCGTGCCGGGCCAATTCGGCTACATGCATACATGCAGCAAGGCACTACCTTTTACTGAATGAATATAGCTAGAATATGAGTATACATGGAATTTAACTTTCAAAGAGATTAGTACTGCGCATATGTGCTCTGTACAGCCAATCTAGATGCAAAGCAATGACTTTGATATTAGTCCCGCAGGCAACATACAAAGTTCGTTCACCTCGAGCTTTACGAATATATTCAATATCTATGTAGCTCGGTTTGATCGTAATAATAATAAAACAAAAAAAATAAATATTATACAACAGGTCGGTTTAATCATAATCACACACACTAAACAGATTAGATTTTATCTGCTTATAAAACCACCCTTCAATATTATATATGCCTACAGATACTTGACAGTAAAATAATGTAATATATTATAATAAATATCTGTGGACTTTACACACCACGTTTGCCTAGCCCCGGGCTCAGTATCGTAAGCACTTGTGTTGTACCTACTAGACAACGAAATATATTTAATACGTTTAATAAATTTAAGAAATTTTATATATTTAAGATTTTTATTATATTCGAATCGAACCCGCAACCCCTGGCGCAACATGCTCCGCTTATCCGAGCCCTGTACCACTGCGCCAGCTTGGTCGTCAAATATAAGTTATCCTTTAGTTTAGTATAGACAGCGATAGTGTGTCCGACGAACGTAATTTTATGAGTTGTGAGTCGCGTATTTTCAGCCACGTAATTTCGGCTATATTCAGTTCGGATGCAAAAAGAGTTGTCGGGCGACTCACACGCACTATCCCGGCTGAATTGAGTTCGCGACGAAATAGGGCGAGGGAATAGAAAGTCTACCGCGGAATGCCTGGTAGCCAATACGTTAATTTCTATTTGGATTTGCACATAAACTTTCCACAAAAATATGCATGTAATCCCGAGTCGACGCCGAGGCCGGCTGTTAGACCTCTGGTTGGCGTTGGTGATCCATCCACCAGGTGGTGCAACTGTTCGTTTGCCTCCTATGCTATGAAAAGAGCTAATAGAGATATTATACTTTCTATCTTACCTAATATGAAAGTTCGTATTTTGTACGTAGGGGATAAATTATGCTTTGTTACCGGGAAATAAAACAGGACTTTTCTTCCGCTGCATATAAACTAAAGTAACATTAGATACTTATAAAAGCAAGGTTAGGGAATTGACATGCAACTTAAGTAATATATAATGTATTTTTTCTTTGTTTTGTATTTTTTGTATTTAATATTAATTTTTTTATTCGTATTTAATCTAATTTAATCTCATAGCTCCACAAATTTATTTTCTTAGATTTTATACTTTTAATTTATTACAATCATACAATTTTTAATTTATTGATTTAATCATGTTCTTTCTTTTTTTTCTTTGTTTTGTGATTAGTAAGTTATTAATTTTAACGTACTTTAGCGGATGCTGTTAATTATGTTTTAATTATTAGTGGACACAGTTTTGGTTTAAGTTATATTATAAATGATTTATTTAAAAAATTCTAATGTTACTGTTTGTGTTCCTTGAAAATAAAATAAAATAAAAAAGCTTTCTTAGTGAGGGGGAAAATATACTTGTACTTCTCGAGAAACGATTTAAGAGGATCCGATGGAAAAAATATGTGTAAAATTGTGTGAACCGCGACCCGTAACACCAGGAGTAGCGACTTTTTGCGCTTATGTCGCTTACTTGCGCACCGCTCATTTCATAATCGTATATAAAGTATTCTCCTTCGCGTGTTGGTTTTTTAAAGAGTCCGCATAGAAGTAATACACATGCGATGCCCTCCACCGGCTGCCGGCTACTTACGCACCGCACGAAACGCGACAGCAGCTCTGTCACTACGTATCGGGTAAGCACATGGTAAGAGGTAGTGCCACACTGCATGCTTGCATGCAGTCGAGTTGGGCCGGCATTTCGTGCGGTGTGTAAGTAGCCGGTGGCCCATGGAGGTGGGAGGAGAAAGGAAGGCAGCGCATCTGTATAGCCTCTATGCGGATGTTTGTGGGCGTCGGTAGTCATGAAAATGGCTCCGGCTGCTCGTCTGCCCTCCTATATCATAAAAAAAAAAAGCGGAATTTTCAAAATATCTGTACCAAGTTGAAAAGACAATCAAAATACATGAAATGAGATGGAACCTATTCGCACTGCTATGCAAAATGAAGGGGAAATTTATCGCACCGAATTACAGGGAACTATTCCCATTGCGAAATACACGGGATTCAAGCTCGAGCCCCAGATAGCTACGAGCTCCGCTGGACCCCAGCAATGTGTTTGGGAATTAAGGCTTTGTTACACTCGGGAACGTCTGTGATTTCGAGGCCACATTTCTATAGACACGTGAACTACCCTTGTACTATATATGAACTTACAGTTAGAGCAGTGGTTCCCAAACTTTTCTGGTAACGGAACACATTTGAAGAGAAAAATTTTTGACTGAACCCCAAAATAAAAGAAAATGTTACGTGCATTTTTTGATTTCGATTGATCCTTTGATTCTCTGAATCGGGACACTGATGGATAGTGATAAGTGTATTTTTTTCCCATTCTCACAAATATTCTCGCGGAGACCCCTAATTGCAAACGAATTGGGCAAACATGACCGGAGAGGTACCTTTTGTTTACACGATATTGGCTTAAAGAGACAACAGTGCTGTCGCGTTTCGTAGTAGTTTCGTAGTCAAGTAGCCGGTGGCCCATGTTGTGGAAGAAGGTAGGCAACACATCTCTACAACTTGCATGCGGATGTCTTTGGTAGTCACTCGAATCTGCATTAGCTTTATGCGGATATCTATGTACGTCGATGGTCATGAAAGTAGCTCCGATTTCTCGTTTGCCCCCTTATACGATAAAAAAATTGTAAACTGATTTGAAACTTTTCTATTGTTAAGTAATTGTGCTCTGACGCGTGCTAACAGCATGATTCTTTGGAAAATACAATTTGTAGCGTTTCGTGTGGTGTCTTAGTAGCCGGTGGCCCATGGAAGGGAAGGAGGGCAACGGATCTGCATAAGCATTATCCTGAAGTCGATGGGCGTTGGTGCTCATGAAAATGATTCCGACTGATTGCTTGCCTTCCTATAGCAAAAAAAGGGTCCACAGCACCAGTCTCCAATGACAGACAAAAAATAAATTGGCAGAGAGCTTGGCCGCTTTTGCGAAGACTTTAAGTCGAGAATCAATCAGGTTGAGTGTATTAGATTAGAGAGCAAACGAGCTGTCGAAGTCTTTCAATGACTATCGACGCCCATAAACATCCAGACAACTTTACGCTGGTCTCATGTAAGAGGTTCCAACCCGGTCGTGCCCCATTCGGCTGAAAAGTAGCATGGCACAATCTCTTACTAAAAACAAACCAATATAATGAAACATCCAAAAATATTTAATATTCTAATCACTGCCCGATATTCAAATCATGGACATGTTTTGAATATCAATTAATAAGTCATTAAAAATTGCCAGAGACAAGATGGTAGCAGCTTCGTACAAGAGCTTTCTCTCTGAGTTGCCAGAAAATGAACAAGTATTTAATGTAAAATACATGCCATAGATAATTGAATAGGTTTTTTGAAAATGTTGCTCAATAATTGGGCTCATTGAATGTAGTTAGTACACAAAAAAAAACTTTTTAAAATAATACAATTCTATGATAAAAAGTTTTAATTGTCTTATTAAATAAAAGTTTGAATTATGCAATTGTATATTTAAATGAAAGTTTTAATTCTACAAAGGCATAATTAGAAGGTTTTGAATTATACAATTGTGTAATTAAATGAAAAATGTAATTATATCATTTAAGAAGTTTTATTTATATAATTGTATAATTAAATACAAGTTTTAATTACTTATACAATTGTGTAATTATTTTTTTTTAAATAATACATTTGTAGAATTCAAACTTTTATTTAATTATACAATTGTATAATTCAAATATTAACATTTTTCTTTTATGTGCCTTTTAAATGGAAAAAAGTAGTAAAGTTCCATTTCCCTTAAGTAATTTAACACATCTGACGCAGATTCCCAAGCAGGCGTGTTCACGTCCAACAAATTTAGGAAGGGCCACGAGTTCACATTTAGAAATGACCAAATTCCCAAATTATATTACGAACGTGTGATTTGAATTTTGTTTCTATTATTTCCTGAATTTTTCAAATATATGTATACAAGCTATTCATTTGTTTCATAAGTTAAGATTTTTCACTTTTCTAAAGTCAACTTAAAGTTTGAACGTTTAAAAAAAATTAAGTATTTTTGAAATACTCAATTATATGTATATTAGTAGTATATTAGCGTAACATTTAGATTTAATCGAAAGTTTACGCGAGGTTCTTCCAAATCTGTTCGCAAGTAACACATAAGCTCTTGTAACATTTCGCGATGAACAAGTTTGTTTTTGCGAGAGCTTACAGTAGTTACGAAGGTACGTTGGCGCAAGAGCTTAAAAGCTCATTAGGTGCTGACGAAAAGCTGTAACTTTACATCGTATGTTATGAAAATATAATCAGATAAGTCAGTATCGGAGCGTTTAAAATTTAAAAGAACTTCTATATTTATGCTAACTTATTATCTTTGATAATATCTAATTAACATTTAGATATATTACCGATACATTAAAATGAATAATACGATAAAGACCGATAAATATGATTTTGATCCAGTTCCATCTTTATAGATAAAAGATAAAAGCTCCAAAGCTGGCGTATCTGCAAAATGATAAAGCGGACGGTCGCCTAATAATCGATATGTAAAAATTGACTTACTTGCTCCTAACTCATCCGTAAGGCATCACCAATTGACAAATTGAACCAAATTGCACTATTTCCAAGTCACCAATTACAACACTATTAGAGAAAGTTTAAATTTCGTATCGATGTTTTAAAGATTTATCGACAAATGAAGGAAATCTGTTATCGATTTCATTCATTTGTCTCATCTCAGGTATTTAAATATTTTTTTCTTTTAAAGAACCTAATTATTTTGGTTTTTCGTTATATAAAAGGACGCTGTATTCGGCGCGTGTGTGCAGCGGCGATCCGCCGCGGCGACTGGCTTTAAACCACCCCACTGAGGGGAGGTTACTATGCTTATGTGTTTACATCTTAAATGGGGTGTGCACAGAGCAATGTGAATGTAGAGATTTTCGGCAACATTACAGCTAATGTGTCCATAGACTTGTGTTCTTAATAATTTCATTAAAGTCTGTAACGTATATTATTTTTGCAATTTAAAATGTAATCCCAATACTTCATAAATTGACAAATGACATAATACTATAACTATTTTAGCTGGGGTCGCCGGTTTGATCTGCGTGAGTTACGATCTAAGGGATATTTTGAGATAAAAAGTTAAGATATACGTAATCGACTACCTCTTCTCATACGAAGGTAAACAAATAAAGCCCCAGGAAACTATGTCGACCATTATTGTCTCTGTAAAATTATGGTTATTGCATTTGAGTGAATTACTTAAGTTTATATTTATAAAAAAAATAATTGGCTTAATAGATTTGATAAAGAAGGTACAACAACAAACAAATTGAAATTCAATAGGTCAGTTAAAATTCATACGCGCACTCATCCACTTACTTACACATTCACGCATGCACGCACGCACGCATGCACGCACGAACGCTAGCACGACGTATGCTCGTGCAATGTCACTCGAGAACGACTGCTTTGACCTTTAAACGTAGAAAAAACTTGATTATCGAATCTCGGCCAAATATTTAAAAAAATAACAGGATCCAAAGGAAATTAAAATTCCCTTTTCGAGTATATCAACCGTAACCACATTGACACCAGAATTTAAAATATAACGATTGTAAGGTCTTGAATTAGACTCTAGATTCGATCTTCGTTGCTATTTAAATTTCTGTACGCAATCTTAGATGGTGACTAAAATTAGAGTGCTTAAAATTATATAATTTAATGTACAAATCCTAATATTCCGAACAGATTAACGTTAGCCGAAACAATGCTTTCATGTCGACTATGAAAAGTAATATTTCGGCTTGTTTATGTAACTCTACCACTCTCTGTATTAGCTTACTCTACGGCCCTATAGTACAGTATACGTATAAAATATAAAGTCTGACCCGACGGATGTTATTATTACTTAGTGAGTATGATTCTGGTTGAATTACGGATGCGAATTAAAATCCTGACTGGGGACGCTATTATTGAGATCATGCGGATTATCTGGGATATTTTATTAAATAGTCCGTAATGTATTCGGATCCGCAACCGTATTTTGCAGAATAAAATACTGTATCGGGTCTTTGTTAGGTTTTATATTCAATTTTAATCCTCAGAAACAAGTTTCATTTGAATATAATATGTAAATTTTATTATGTCACAGTTCACAAAATAATATATATTGTTTATGGTATGCGGGGGCAAACGAGCAGTCGGAGCCATTTTTTTATGACCATAGATGCCCATAGACAACCGCATAGAGGCTATACAGTTTCGCTGTCCTTCTGTCTCCTCCCACTATCACGGGCCACCGGCTACTTACACACCGCACGAAACGCGACAGCACAGCTGTCACTTTACGGCGGTCTCGTGTAAGCTAGAGGTACCTCCCCGGTCGTGCCGACCCAATTCGGCTGCATACAAGCACTACCTCTTCCTGACAAATGACAAAAAGTGTGCGTTGGCTGGGAATCGAACCCGGATCAACTGCTTGGAAGGCAACTATGCTGACCATTACACCACCAACGCTGATATAAAAAGCTAATTAAATAGAAATCAAACTTGCGTGTCGTACTTTTGTTTGTTCAGATGTACTAGTACAGGTTCTTATCTACATACGCATATACCTTTAGATTAAAAAAATAACTGGTCTGTACACAAAAAATATTTGAGAAAAAAACAAAGAAAATATAAAGATAGTTTTGTTGATTTTATTTTTTATCAGGGTTGTTATAAAACACCAGCAGGCTCCTAAAAACACCATCTTAAACAAGATCTCTTTCCACGATTTTTGAAATTTTGTTGGATCTAATCCATACTACACACACGTATAAATTAATATTCAGTATAATGTTTAAAGACACGGCGGCACTTGTCACTTTGTACATAGACATACAAATGTCACGACATGTACTGTCATAATACATATTAACATAAGAAATTATTTGGAATTAATTTGGCGAAAGTCTGTGAAATGTCGTATCTGTTAGCAGTCTATTAATAAAATGTTAATGGTGTTTTAAAATTAGCCCCTTTATATTTCGACACTTAACAAGTATTATTAAAATTTATTGGGGTATTTTGCCGGAAGCCTGGTTTAAATTAACCTCTTTTATTTTATGTAAAGGTATGTAGCTGCTAACTACTATTTATAACATCATTTCCAAAATAGTTTTCAATAATTAAAAACGTATGTCATCCTTGGACGAATATCAGTATGGTTTCAGGCCAAACAAATTCAGGTTTGGCATTTTTTTTCTCTGCGGCTGATTCTTAAAAAAAATTTAATTCTATGTAGATACATACAAAAGACGCAGAATGAGACATACATTTAAAAGCTATTTTCATTATAATGTATACTTAAAATTTAGAATTAAATAAAGGGAAGGCAATCTTGGGATACAGGAGAATCCTAGTTCTGGAGCCAGAGCATATTTGTAAAATTTAAGCAGAAATATTTTTTTTTAATATTTTATTAATTAAGAAAAATATGCAATTTATGACATTGGCAAAACTCCTGCGTCTTACAGAGATGACACTGAAACATTCTCCAAGCGTTGTCAAGGTTCAGAACCTTTCGAGACACAGGATGGCTTAAGACACGGAGATGCCCTCTCACGTTTTATACTTAGTACAGACCTAGAGAAATGTATCCGCGACTTAAACATCGACTCTGCGGGTACCGTATGTTTATCACAAACCTATCCTAATAGTGGTATGCGGATCAAATCAAATCTAGGTCAGATTTGATAGGGAGATATATGTGCTGTGTAAAGTATGTATTTTGCTTTTTAAGGTCATTTAGAAGTGCCAGTAGTCAAGTCAACATGATCAAAAAAAATACCTTAGAGTTGAAAGGAGAGCAAGCACATTGGTGTTAAATCTGCATCAATGAAATTGTGTATGTAGGCAGCCTAGTGAATAATAATAAGATCAAAATAACCTTAGAAATTGACAGAAAACCAAAAATTGTAATTTGGTCTGTTACGAGATTTTTTCAAACTTATTTTAAAAAGCATAAAACTTTTTGTTTATATACTGTTATAGGCCAGTACTGACATATTGCAACAATTGCTGGATAATCAGTAAAACAAACGAAAACTCGCTATAAGTGTATGGGTGAAAAATCCTCAGACGCATTTTCGTAGATATGATTGCGGACGCGAAACAATCACAAGCTGTACCAAGTACCAGCTCCATTCCTATATTAATGGGATATTTAGCCGAAGTCTAATTTAAATTAACCTCTTCCATTTTATAAAGGCATAAAGCTGCTAACTACTATTTATGAAATCATTTCCAAATTAAATTTTTGGCAACGCGCCTACAAAGCCTCGTGTTTTGCAGATGTCTATGGGCGGCGGTAGTCATCCATCATCTGCTCGTTCGCCCCTTGTCCTATAAAAAAATATATCACGATCAAAATAGGGCGGCTGTGATGGATGAGAAATGTAGTTAGAATGGAAGATGGCGGATTACTTGAATAGCAACCCGATGCTATGCAGTGGACCCAGGACTCGAAGTTTCAATGCTTGAATGGAATCATGCAAGGTCGCAAGAATATAAGCGTTAAAAGTTGAAAAGAGAAGAGACGCTATAATGCGGATTAGCTGGCATATTTTATTAAATAGTCGGCAGTAAAGGAAGGTTATAGGAAGAAGTAGTGCCACACTGCATCCTTGCATGTAGCTGAATTAGGCAGGCCAGACCGGGGAGGTACCTCTCGATTACACGAGACTGGCGTACAGTAATAGCTGTGCTTTCGCGTTTCGTGCGGTGTGTTAGTAGACGATGGTCTATGGAGGTGGGAGGAGAAAAAGGGGGACAGCACATCTGTATAGTCTCTATGCGGATGTCTGTGGGCGTCGGTAGTCATGTAATGTCTCCCACTGCTCGTTTGCACCCCTATACCATAAAAAAAATTCCGATCCGCAACCGCATTTTATAGAATAAAGTAATGTTTCAAACTAATGTTCGATTTATTTCCAATTTTAATCTTCAGAATAAAGTTGCGATTGTATAATGAAGCTTTTTACCGTATAGATAAGTAGTTTACAAAATTTTCTTACAAAAAAAGTGCGTTGGCCGGGAATCGAACCCGGATCAACTGCTTGGAAGGCAACTATGCTGACCATTACACCACCAACGCTCGTGCTATTAGCAACTTAAACAGAAACCAAACTTGGGTACCGCACTAATGTTTGTTCAGATGTTTTGGTGCATATTTTTCTGTAGACATAAATTTGCACATACCTTTGTAGTGAAACGTCTATAAACGGAAGGTATAAAAATGTAAGATGGGTTTTGATTGTGGCTTGTAATCTATGAGTGGATGCATTGTTTTTAGCTCTTAGAAATGTATCATTATATACAACAAGGTTTCTTTACATTAAAGAGGTATTGTACACAAAAATAAATAGTAACGTAATTTTGCACCCAGGGCCGCGGTCAGATTAAGGTCCGGCAGCCCGGGGATCTAGACCTTGGAGTAGAAAGGGGGCCTCTTTTATTGGTCCGAAAATTATACTAAAAGTTTACGTCCCCGCGACTGCGGCCCCCCTAAGCCCCCACCTGGATCAGGCGTTGGCTGCACCACGTCCCAAATCGGATTGCAACAGATCGCCTGTTGTGTCAGACATCTGGGTGGCAATTGGACATAAACTCATGGTTCTCCAGCCCCACTTACCATCGGGCTCATCCTACTACTTGGTCCCAAAATCTCTGTCTACTTCATAGTTTTTGGTTTAAGTATGGAGTAGGTAAGTATCAACTATGGTGATTAGTATTAATTGTCGGTTTTTTATTTTCTTTATTTTTTTATTTTCTTTATTTGGAAAACATACAGCTAATTGTACATATAACTCTTATAATCTAGGATAGATTTTATAGCCAATCAAGTTTTCACTATAAACTTAGTAAAGTACATTCATCATTGAGTAAACAATAATAAATAATAAATATAAATAAATAAATATCTGTGGACTTTACACACCACGTTAGCCTAGCCCCGTACTAAGTACCGTGAGGACTTGTGTTACGGGTACTAGACAACGGAATATATTTAATACGTTTTATAAATTTAAGAAATTTTATATATTTAAAATTTTTACTTTAGAAATACATATAATACATAGATAAACATCCATGACCAAGGCGGGATTCGAACCCGCGACCCCTGGCGCAACATGCTCCGCTACTCCGAGTCCTGTACCACTGCGCCAGCCTGGTTGTGTGCCGCAACCGTCTATTTTTAGACGGTTGCGGCACGAATTTTTCAGGCGAATTAGTTATAAGTTGATAATGATTTTTCCAACGATCTACATTCTACATAATATAATTTACTAGTTTTCAGATTTATTCCTATATATTATGTGCTATAAGTTCTTACTTCTTGCCAAATTTTACAACTCCAGGTCAACGGGAAGTACCCGATTATTTTAGGTTTTCGACAAAGTACGTTTTCATACAAAATTTGTGCATAATTGGCTATAACTTTTTATTTCGTTAACTCAGAAGTGTGATTTTTTCAAGGCATCAAGACGTAACTGACCTTCGTGTTTGACAAAAATTTCAGCTTAATCCCTTCACGCGTTTTAGAGAAAAAGGTCTTGAAAACCATGCATTACGTTTGGAATGTTCTTCCCATTCATACGGAACCCTCGGTGTGCGAGTCGGACTCGCACTTGGCCGGTTTTTTTTTTCAAGGAAATACAAAGAATCAGTAAAGTTGTTTAGTATTTTATACAGTAAAATAATATCATGTTGTTCCCGTCTATCTTCAAGATCAACCAATAGATTTGGTGGTATCATTCTAAACCAAGATGTCTTTTAAATTTATCCTGAATATTCTGTAGTGCATGTTTGTATTTGATGAGATGGGGATTTCATACGGCTGAGGCATATTCAAGATGTGATCTAAGGAATGCATTGTAAAGAACAACGGTTTCGTTTAGAAGTAAATAAGTAAGAATAAAAAGTAGTCCAACTATTTGTAACCCAAACTAATGTCCTCCACTCAGGGGCAAGTAGAAGTACCCTTTCTTGATTTGGTCATTAGTAGTCCCTAATAAGAGACTATGCGTACTCCATAGAAAAGAGTACTTGTTCTGCACCACATATTTTTTATTTAATATTATTTTTTATTATATTATTTAATATATTAATTATATATATTGGGCAACACACAGTACATGCGTACTAACGTAAAATAAAAAAGAATAATTCTAAATAAAACATTAATCTCAACATTTTATGATCCACAGATTTTATGACAATACTGTGCATCAGTCGTAAAATACAAAACAGTTTTATTTCATTTGGTTTGTTATAATATGTAATTTGAGTAATTTATTGTTTAATTACTATAGGTACACTGCTATACTTAGTCATCGGTTTTTCTTAAATTTTTTAAGCTCGCATCTTTTTTTGTAATAATTAAGAATATTGTCAAATTATTTGTTAGCTAAACCAGCAGGCTTCACCGTCTAAATCGTAGACAGAGGAATCTGTCTATGGTCTAAATATTGTCTTAAACATCATCAAATCACACAATCACAAAATCAATGCAAAATCACAACAAAAGACGCCCAAAATATTGGGTATTCCAACACAGACGTATGCCTTCATAGAAATGATTTTTTTCAAGTGACCCAGACACTTACGTACACCTATTTTTTTGTGAAATATGTGAAATATCTAGAGAAGAGTATGAGAATGTGGTTTACCGTAGCTCTGGATGCATAACCGAAAATTAATTATTATTTATTTTGTCAAGTATACAGGTTCTTCATTAAAGTGCTGCAAGCACTTAAGATCTGATAACTTTTGGACAGTTGGATATTAACTCACGTCTTGGCAATTTTTAGGGTTCCGTATCTCAAAGAGAAAAAACGGAACCCTTATAGGATCGCTTTGTTGTCCGTCTGTCTGTACGTCTGTCAAGAACTTTTTCTCTAAAACTCGTGAAGGGATTAAGCTGATTAATTGGTAAATAAAGAAGTTAGTTACGTCTTGATGCCTTGAAAAAATCACACTTCTAAGTTATCGCAATAAAAAGTTATAGCCAATTATGCAAAAATTTTGTATGAAAACGTACTTTGTCGAAAACCAAAAAATTATCGGGTACTTCCCGTTGACCTGGAGTTGTGAAATTTGGAAAGAAGTAAGAACTTATAGCACATATATAAGAATAAATCTGAAAACTAGTAAATTATATGTAGATCATTGGAAAAATCATTATCAACTTATAACTATAATTCGTTGCCTACTAAATGTGTGTGAGCAACCGCTTATATACGTTTGTTAACTTAAGCGGCAGGCGTAAAGTTACAATAATTGAAAACCATGCATTACGTTTGGATTACGGGACCCTCGGTATGCGAGTCGGACTCGCACTTGGCCGGTTTTTTTTCTAATATGGCTGGAAATCTGTTTTGTGTTTCCATATTTTTTAATTATAAATTCTTACGATCTACGATAAGGAATATCTGCTCTTTCCTATTCCGCTTATTATTAGATTGATCTTTAATAATTAAAAAGAAAAATAAACAGTTTTATTAATTATATTTACATCCACATAATGTCTGTAAGCATCGCTAGTATTATTTTAGGTATATTAACCATTTCCATTTTTATTTTTTTTAATGTCCAAATAAAAAACAGTAATAAACTTCAAACAATAAAATTTCGTTATAAAAGACAAGCAAAAGTTCCTTGAGTCACGAAATAACAACTGCTTCTCGAGGTAGCCTTTCCTGTACTGACCGAGCCATTCTAAGGTAAGTAGGTATAATTCTATATTAAACGTCGGCGTTGGCTCCGACTGCTCGTATCCCCTTTATACTCTAACAAAGCCACATATTTCAAAACTAGTCATGCATCACAATTTCATAACACCTCCAGTTACGGATTTCATGCAAAGGAGCCGAAAATGGAATACAAATATGGTGGATTGTCTTTGTCTATGTTATGATCTATTCCTATGGGATGACCGCAGACGCGACCGGAGATAAATCAGGCGCAGGACCAACGGCCTTACGTCCTCTCCTAGACTATGATTAAACCTACTTGTCTCCAGAACGTTACATGAAGTCTCAAACTCCACTTCACTTTTGAGAGTATAGTAACTGGAGAGTATAGTATGTCGTAAAACTGTTGGTACTTTCAGAAACTACTATGAAACAATTTGTATTGCTGTGTGTGTGCGCTGTCACTACAGCCTTCTACACAGACGTAGACGAACACATAGATCTGATCAAGAACCTGAACGATCCGTCCTTGATGCATAAATACGTAGATTGCTTCCTCGACAAGGGACCCTGTACGGACATCATGACGAGTTATAAGAGTGAGTAATATGTCTATAATTATGAATTGTAAACCGTGGCATATATTATGCACTAGCTGTGCCCCGCAGTTTCACCTGCGTCTAATTTCTAAGAAATCCACATAAACTTCAACACCCTATTTCACCCCCTTAGGGGTTGAATTTCTAAAAATCCTTTCTTAGCGGATGCCTACGTCGTAACATCTACCTACCCTACCAGATGCCAAATTTCAGCTTGATCCGTCCAGTGGTTTGAGCTGTGCGTTGATAGCTGGCTATGTCACGTTTGAGTTTTATATATATAGATTGACTTACAAGAGATAGTGTTTGCATTATTACATATTATTTAAATTTATTATTTTACTAGCTGCGCCCCACGGTTTCACCCGTGTAATATATCACGATATCGTGGAAAACCATCACATGGCATCCCATAGAAACATTTTTTCGGGATAACACCTATCCTATGTGTTAATCCAAGTTACTCTTCTATGTGTGTGCCAAATTTCATGCAAATCGGCTCGGCAGTTTTTGCGTGAAGGAGTAACAAACAAACATACAAACTTTCGCATATTAATACGATATTTCGATTCAATTGTCCGATTGTTCAAACTTGTGCAATGTATAAAGTAGATATTTACTCTACTATTCACTTGATGTCCAAGATACCTTTATGGTCACCGCACACTTATCAACTCAGAAAGGAAACTTAAACGCCTCGCCTCCAAAAGCGAAGGAAACAATTCTATTACGTTACGTTTCCCATTAGTGTGTGTTGCACAGTATGGACTTTCATTCAAGGAATACTGTACGGCTCGAGGTGATACGGTTACGATCCCTTTCCAAGTTGATAAGTGAGCGGTGACCATTAATTTACCTAAAATATTTTACTACCTTTCATACAATAATAATAAACGTATCTTACAAAAAAAGATCAAACTAAAAATATTTTTTTATCTTTTAGAACATTTCTATGAGGCAGTAGACAACGCTTGCGCCCTTTGCAGTCCCTCCCAAAAACATATCGTGGAGGAGTTCTTCCGAGTGATGGTCAAGAAGTACCCCGACGACTTAACTGACATTAAAAAGAAATATGACCCTGAAGGAATACATTTCAAAAGGTTTCTGACAGAGGTTGATAAATTTTAATTTTATTATTTATTTTGAAATTTTATGTGAATTTTTACTTTGTGTATGTATGTGAGTAACCTTAATGCATTCAATAAAAATAGCAATAAAAACTTATATTTATTTTAAACTAGCTTTTACCTGCGGCTCCGCTTGCTTTCGTATTTTTTTTTAATCAAAGTATCCTATGTATGTAAATCAAGATTGTGTTCACACATACTCAAATAAATATAATTAATGTAACTCACACAATATTGTAAATCATATGAAACTGATAAAACAATAAGATTTATTAATTAAGCAATGAGGAACAAAACATTAACAGACATCTAAGTAAAAATAAAATTAATAATTAGAAAAAAGAAAATATTACTTTGTGAATTTATGTAGTCCCTAATTTATGTAGTCGAACTATACATATCGTACGAAGTTCTCGACTAATAAATTAAAAATTCACAAATACCCAGATCTAGAAATTTTTACAGAGGTAGCGCCATGCTGCACGTAATTTAAGTGTGTAGCCGAATTGGGCCGGCGCCCCGGGGAAGTACCTCTCTCTCACTAAACACCGACGTGAAGTGACGGCAATGTAAATTGTCGTCGCGTTTTGTTCGGTTTGTGAGAGCTCCGGTTGGCCCAAACCCCCCCCCCCCCCCCATTTC
>LUGF01003848.1:119343-129362 GCA_001625245.1 Calycopis cecrops | reverse complement strand
GCCGTCCACCTCCATCTGGAAATGGCGAAGCCGGCTCTGCTCTTTCTCACAGAAACGCAGATAGCTCCTCCGACTGATACTTCTTACCTAACCTACCCGGGGTATAAACTAGAACACGCGTTTTCTCCTCGGGCTGGAGTGTGCGCTTACGTCAGGGAGAATAACTGCTTTCGCCGCCTGTCAGTCGTGAGGATCGGGATCTATCCATCCTTTGGCTGCGTGTAGATAGTGATGACCATCCCCGCGTCTACGCCTGCCTATACAGATCCCACAGCGGAAATGCCGAAACTGATCGACTCATGGAGCACATTGATATGGCATCTGATTCCTTACTGAAACAGATCCCAACCGCAGAGGTCGTGATACTTGGTGATTTCAACGCCCATCACGCCGAATGGCTCGACTCACGTACAACCGATCATGCGGGAAGATCCATCCACGACTTCACGACACGGTCTATCACAACTGGTCTCTTCGCCAACTCGAATCCCAGATGTAGAAAATCACCCTCTTCACTGGACCTTTTGTTGACCTCCCATCCGGCCAACTACACGATCTCTGTCGAAGCTCCCCTTGGCTCGTCAGACCACTGTCTGATTCGGAGTTTGGTGCCCATCACACGCCCTACACAGCCACGTTTCCATGGTTGCCGTCGGGTCTGGCACTACCGATCAGCAGATTGGGACGGAATGAGGCTCTTTTTTGCTTCCTACCCCTGGGGCCGAGTTTGCTTTTCGTCGGATGACCCTGACATTATTGCTGCCTCTATTACTGACGTTGTGCTACAGGGAATGGAACTAGACATACCATTCTCTATGGTGCCGGTTGGTGGCAATTCGCAGCCATGGTTTGGTCGCTCCTGCAGGCTGGCTTTACGCCTTAAGCAGAAATATTACCGGGCCTGGGCTAATGCGACATTGTGTCAGGATGTAAATACTAGCGAACTTAAAAAAGAGTATAACTCGGCTTCTAGGTCCTTCAAAAGAGTGATAACTAAGGCAAAGTCGGAGCATATTGGCAGAATTGGCGAGAGATTAGTTCGCCTTCCCTCGGGAACACGTGCGTTCTGGTCGCTCGCCAAGGCTGTCTTAGGAAATTTCAGTTTGCCATCCCTTCCCTACTTGCAGAGGTGTGATGACTCGTTGGCCCACGACGCAAAAGAAAAGGCCGATCTTCTAGGCTCTCTTTTCACGTCCAACTCGACACTGGATGATCAAGGTACCTCACCGCCTACTATCTCGCGGTGCAACCATGCTTTGCCGGATATCAAGTTTCGGCAAAGCGCAGTGCGAAAAGCACTTCTTTCCCTTGACGTCCATAAATCGAGTGGGCCCGATGGAATTCCACCGATTGTGCTGAGAACTTGTGCTCCTGAGTTGACTCCGGTCTTAACGCGTCTTTTCCGATTGTCTTATTCTCTTGGCGTCGTTCCAAAAGCATGGAAGATAGCTTTGGTGCATCCAATACCCAAAAAAGGGAACCGCTCAGATCCGTCCAACTACCGACCTATAGCTATAACCCCCCTTCTGTCAAAGATCATGGAATCGATCATCAACTGCCAGCTCCTGCGTTACTTGGAGTATCACCAGCTGCTTAGTGACCGCCAGTACGGTTTCCGTCAAGGTCGCTCGGCGGGTGATCTTTTAACTCTTCTTACTCACCGGTGGGCGGAGGCAGTTGAATCGAAGGGGGAAGCATTGGCGGTTAGTCTGGACATAGCGAAGGCTTTCGATAGGGTTTGGCACAACGCTCTTTTCTCTAAACTTCATGCTTTTGGGCTTCCCGTGAAATTAAATAAAATAAATAAATAAATAAATCTGTGGACTTTTACACATCACGTTAGCCTAGCCCCGTGCTAAGTACCGTAAGGACTTGTGTTACCGGGTACTAGACAACGGAATATATTTAATATGTTTTATAAATTTAAGAAATTTTATATATTTAAGATTTTTATTATAGAAATACATATATAAACATCCATGACCAAGGCGGGACTCGAACCCGCGACCCCTGGCGCAACATGCTCCACTAATCCGAGCCCTGTACCACTACGCCAGCTTGGTCGTCTGGATCGCCAGTTTTTTGACAGACCGGAGCATCAAGGTCGTTGTCGACTGTGCATGCTCGGATCTCATGGCTGTCAATGCTGGCGTTCCACAAGGCTGTGTCCTGTCTCCCACCTTGTTTCTCCTGCATATCAATGACTTGCTGCTGACCAGTGGCGTCCATTGTTATGCTGATGACAGCACGGGTGACGCCTTATACACTGGCCGCGTCAATATTTCACAGGAGCACGTCATTGCACATCGGAACAAACTTGTGTCTGAGGTCGAGTCTTTGTTAACCCAAGTCTCGGATTGGGGCCGACTAAATTTAGTCCAATTTAACCCTAATAAGACTCAAGTTTGCGCGTTCACTGCAAAAAAGACCCCCTTCGTCGCTTCTCCTCGTTTTGAGAACACGCCCCTAAAGAATACAGCTAGCATTGGAATACTTGGCGTCGACATATCGAGCGATGTTCAGTTCCGCGGTCATTTGGAGGCGAAAGCTAAATTAGCATCGCAAAAGCTTGGTGTGCTGAGTAGGGCGAAGGCATACTTCACGCCGGCCCACCGTATGAAACTATATAGCCCAGGTTAGACCCCACATTGAGTACTGTTGTCATCACTGGGCAGGCGCACCTCAATACCAGCTTATACCATTTGACCGCATCCAACGTCGCGCAACTCGAATCGTCGACGACCTAGTTCTTTCCAGCAAGCTTGATACACTTGCCATACGGAGAGATGTTAGTTCGCTGTGCATCTTTTACCGTTTTTTCTATGGGGAGTGTTCCGAGGAATTGTTCGGACTAATCCTGCAGCTGAATTTCACTATCGAACTTCGCGTCAAAATTCAACTTTCCACCGGCACCATCTAGACGTTCCGAAGTTCACCACTGTGCGCTTTAAACGCAACTTCATCCCGCGCACTACTTCTTTGTGGAATCAGCTGCCGCCCTCGGTATTTCCGGACCAATACGACTTAGTGATCTTCAAGAAAAGAGCCTACTCTCATCTTAAAGGCCGGCAACGCAACTGCAAAACCCCTGTTGTTGCAGATGTCTGTGGGCGTCGGAAAACACCATCATCTCGGTGACCCGACTGCTCGTTTGCCCACTGTACTATAAAAAAAAAACCCTCGATTGCTGCCCTCGAAAACTGATATAAACATTAATTTATATTCGTTGCATCAAATGTTTTCTTTTATTTTTATGTGTTAAGTCTTTTTACTTGTTTAAGTAGTTAAATTAAGAGCCTAGAAATGGAAGGGCGGTCTCTCCTACCACAAGCAATGTATTGCTTATAAGGAGATTCCAAACACGATGTGATGTAATGTAAGCAAGTTTTTGAAATAAAATATTTTGTATTTTTTTTTGTTGCGTGTAAGTGCCAACGCCCACAGACATCCGTAACACCAGAGGTCTAACAGATGCGTTGCCTACCTTTGAGGAAAGAATAAGCTCTTTTCTTGAAGATCCCTTGGTCGTATCGGTCCGGAAATACCGAGGGGGGCAGCTGATTCCATATTGAAATGGTGCGTGGGATAAAATTGCACTTAACGGAAACGGAAGATATGAAGTGGAACTTCATGATGGAACATCGTGTCATAGCTGTGTTTGGGTTTGTTAGAAAGGTTTTATAACGAACTTTAATCACGATTAGTTCCAAAGGTGTGATGATGAATCCGGAAGACAGGAACTGTCATTTCATGATGGCATATCGTATCAAAGTGGTGTTTGGACTTGTGAGAAAGATCACGTAATGGACTTTGAACACGATCGTGTTTCAAGGTTATAACAAGCCTATTATATTTTGACTTAAACGGGCTTTGGCCCACCACTAGTTCCCACCGCTGCTACTCCTGTGTCGCCAAGTTCGACAGCGGCAACCACACTTGACCATTTGATAAGATCGCAGGGAGACCGAGGGAAAAGCTAAATCTGTCTAGGGTCCCGCAACGAATTTAATCAGAAGAAAGTAGGAAATAATTAAAATTTAAATTGTATATCCAATATACATTGACTTGTAAATATTGAGTGTAAATAGTGTAAATATTGACTTATGGGCCTGTATTAAAGATTACAATATTTACACTATTTACACCCAATATATACAAGCCGCCTACTAACAAAACTCGCCGAACAGGGAGACGTTGTCCTGTCGTAAATGCAGAATTTGTTGTCATGGTGGCGAAATTGTCATCAAAACGATAAAGAAAAGATAAGACGTTTCGGCCCGTTTTTAAATATTTCCGCATCTTTTAAATATCTTCCTATTATATACAAACCTGGGCCCTGTCACAACGAACGTAAAAATAAAAGTGATTGTCAGATTTTGGAACAGTCTTGCTGAAGTAATGATCTTACATGCATTTGTTTAATTTTATATTAGTACCTAATATAGTAGATTATATATGAATTTATCACTAGTTTTTAGCATGCTGCATGCAGTTTTGGTACTCAGCAGAAGGATCTAACTGATCATATGCCTTCTTTCGACAAAAAGTGTATACGTCACCTACACGTGCATATATACAAAAAGTGTGCGTTGGCCGGGAATCGAACCCGGATCAACTGCTTGGAAGGCAACTATGCTGACCATTACACCACCAACGCTCGCTGTCTACCAACAAAACTGCCAACTGAAACATAAAACAAACTTGCGTTCGCTGCGTTTGTTCAGGTGCTTCACAAACTTTTACCCAATTTGCACGACATCATCAGAATTTTGTTTTCCGTCTTGGAAGTTGACAATTTGTATAATTTGACAAACTTAAGTTTGTAACCTATTTTTTGATGGTATATTGACCCCCAAACGAGCAGTCGGAAACTACCGACGCCCATACACATCCGCATAGAGGCAATACCATGCGCTTTCTCCTCCCGTAAGCGAGTAAGCGAGAGGTACTTCCCCGGACGTGCCAGCCCAATTCGGCTGCATGCCAGCATGCAATGTGGCACTACCTATTACTCGTATGCTCACATTTTGTATATAAACTGAACTACATACATAAGTTTATAAAAGTCTTTTTGTATAAATTATTGGACATGAAGGGCATATTTATTTATTTATTCATTTATTCTTCAAGTACATAAAACAAAATATTTTAAAACTTAATTAAAATCTGAGACAAGTAGGTACCTTGGTATGTTTATCTCTATAGATCTCTGCCAGTAAGCCTTATAGAATTTAAAATAAATTCTTAACTGATAAGAACTTAATAAAAGACATACTAAGGAACATTTTATTACAAAAAAATATATTTATAACAAAACTATGTACCTGCATACACATTTTACAGTCATGGTCAAATATTTATTCGTTTCTTTTTATATACTTACCGTAAAACACATTTAGAATATATACACATAATATACCTACATTTTTTTTATCACAGGTCACCTGATGTAAAGTGATCACCAACGCCCATAGACATCCGCAACACCAGAGGTCTAACAGATGCGTTGCCGACCTTTGAGGAAAGAATAAGCTCTTTTCTTGAAGATCCCTAGGTCGTATCGGTCCGGAAATACCGAGGGGGGCAGCTGATTCCATATTGAAATGGTGCGTGGGATAAAATTGCGTCATATCATCCATACTAATATTATAAACGCGAAAGAGTGTTTGTTTGTTTGTCCTTCTTTCACATCATATAGGATTAACGGATGGATGTGATATTTAGTATGTATATCTACATAGGACAGAAGAGTGCCAAAGAGTGTTTTATCGCGAAAAACTACGCGAGCGAAGCCGCGAGTAACAGCTAGTACGATGTCGATATAATGTACTAATTATACATATAAACAATTTTTAAGTGTGTGTGTGTGTTAAGAAATTACTCTTTCTCTGGTTTTGGCGCTTAGTGAAGGGCTCTGTCATAGGTATATCCTCAGGAAGGACTTTCACAACTGAGACGCTCGTGTAGTAAATGAACTGCCGTAAAATTAAAAGCTATAAGCAACGCAACGAACGTAAGGTTTGTGGGATCGCTTTTAAACCCATAAAGGGGGTCCCTTCTAAGAGCAGTCGTAGCCCTTTACATGGCTACCGACGCCCATAGATATCTGCACAGAAGCTATACAGATGCGTTGCCGTTCATCTTCCTCTCTTCTCCATGGGCCACCAGCTACTTACATACCTCAAGAAACGCGGCAGAACAGCTCTCACTTTACGCCGGTGTCGACCCAATACGGCTGCATGCACACAACGTGGCTACTTGTACTTCTATTACTACTATTTTTTTACGGTTTGCCCGCAACTCAAAATCCTTTTTTTTTTTCAATTATTTATAGTATTTCTAAGCTGTAAAATCACAATGATAATGAAGAAAGGTTGAACAGGCGTTGGTGGTGTAATGGTCAGCATAGTTGCCTTCCAAGCAGTTGATCCGGGTTCGATTCCCGGCCAACGCACACTTTTTTATCAACGGCATGAATAATCCGTTAAAACACGGATTTAAGCAAAATGGTGACAGTGAATTAGAGGCCCATGGAGGATGGAGGACGATGGAGGAGGACATCTGTATAATATATGAAGATGTCTATGGGCGTCGGTAGTCATGAAAAAGACTCTGATTGCTCGTTTGACCCCTTATACGATAAATAAATGCCTTTTGCCTCATTTATAAGCCTAGATTTTGTATTTATGAACTACTAGCTGCGCCCCGCGTTTTCACCCGCGTAAATCTCGATCACATGGTAAATCATCCCATGGCATTCCATAGGAACATTTTTTCGGGATAAAAACCACTAAAACTACATATGTGTTAATCCAAGTTACACTCTGTGTGTGCCAAATTTCATGAAAATCGGTTCTGCAGTTTTTGCGTGAAGGAGTAACAAACAAAAAAAAACAACATTCAAGCTTTCGCCTTTATAACATTAATAGGATAATTCACGGACTCACACTGCTCGCATGGCTTGCAATTACCTTAATAAAGTCGGAATCACCAAAATGGATTGGCCAGCGTAATCCCCAGACATGAATCCGATAGAGCGTGTCTGGGACGAGATTGGACGAAATTGGATTGGCGAATTCCATCTCCTACGAATGCTGAAGAGTTAAAATTGGCTCTAATTGAACAGTGGGACAATTTGCCCCCGGAAATGTTGGAAAATGTCATTAGGAGCGTGGACAAACGTATTCGAGCACTATTAAGAGGGAATACAAGATATTGATAATGATTTTAAACAACATTTGCAAAGCATGATTTTTTTTGTAAGAGGTAGTGCCACGCTGCATTTTTTTAAATCGACTTTTCTTTTTTATAGTAAACTAGCTGGTGCCTGCGACTTCGCGTAGCGTTTGCTTGCAGTGTGCCGGAATTCCGATTTCCCGTATGAATGAGCGATATTACCGAAATTAAAAATATTTTTGATGTTGATCAGGCTTAGTATATATACACCACAAAAAGTTTCATTCGGATCCGTAGTTTCGGAGATTAGCCCGGACAAACAGACCAACGGACAAAAAGGCAAACAAAAAATTAAGGAACATTGAAAAGTAAAAGAAAAATACTATTTAAC
This sequence comes from Calycopis cecrops, assembly GCA_001625245.1. Taxonomy (NCBI): domain Eukaryota; kingdom Metazoa; phylum Arthropoda; class Insecta; order Lepidoptera; family Lycaenidae; genus Calycopis; species Calycopis cecrops. Next base: position 121,795 of record LUGF01003848.1, on the reverse strand, counting down.
ATCGCACCAAATTACTTTTTCGTAAATATATTAAATGTACAGACACACGAATTTTACTGTTTTATATATGTATAGATATGCAAAGGAGCAATCGGAGCCATTTTCATGACTACCGGCACCCATAGACATCCGCATAGAGGCCATATAGAGCGTTGCCCTCCTTTCGCCTCCTCCCTCCGTGGCTTCTTACACACCACACTAAACGCGGCAGCTGTCACTCTACGCCGGTATCGTGTAAGCGAGAGGTACCTCCCCGGTAGTGCCGGCCCAATTCAGCTACAAGGATGCATGTAGTGTGGCGCTACCTCTTACTAAACAACACATTAAAATATATTTGAAGCAGTCGATTCTTTTATGTTCTACAATTTAGTTACTATACATGGCTTTCTTATTTTCGCCTACATTGTAAAACGGGGTAACGAGCAATTTTCCTCACTACCGCTGCCTATCCGTATAGAGGTTATACTTGAATTTTTTATACTGGTAGTAATAGAGACAAAGTTACCGAGTCTGAAATATTCAACATGGTTGTTATAATGATAGTTATCATAATCCTCCGAAACGGCTAGACCGATTCTCATGAAATTTTGTAAGCCTATCGGGTAGGTCTGAGAATCGGCCAACATCTATTTTACATCTCGATATTTCCACGGGATTGAATCTTACGGGAGTAAAACCCCGGAGCGCAGCACTTTTATTATTTTATTAGCATATGAATATGTAATAGTAGTTTATGCAACTGTCATATAAAGAAGGGTATTAAAACACGAGTGTGAATTTTTGAAACGAGCGAACGCGAGTTTCAAAATAGTACCTCGCGAGTGTTTTAATACTCGTGTTATATGCAGTTGCATACACTACTTTATCTTCACTAATACAATTAATCAATTAATCAAACATTGCGAAACATTAAATTCACGGGTATTGCCCCATTCGTTGTTGGACCGACGACTGTTTGACCGACGAAGCGACGACTGCTTGACCGACGATTTAAAATGTAATGTTCTTTGAAGATAAATATTTTTATTAAATACTTTAATTTGATTGCAAAAATTGCGGCGCGTAAATATATACTTTTTATAATTCCATGTTAATAAAATACTAGCTTCAATGTTGAAATATAATGTGAGAAAACCACATGACTTTACTTTTAAATTTCTACTAAACAGGAGATGATTCGTTGTCTGTGGCGTTAATTTTTGCTTTCATTTTTTTTGTAGAGCTTTGTCTCTTTCTCGCAAATCCTTTGCAAGCTGGCATTGAACCAATGAGAGCGCAGCTGCAGCGCGCGCAGGGCCAATCAGGAGCGAACGCGCGCTGTTAGGATTTTGAAATAAGATTCTCTCACCACTCTCTCTCTCTCTCTCGCTCTCACACAGTGTTATAATGAGATTTTACGATACCGATTTGGATATTATAACATCATGTCAAATTGCTTATATTGAGTTTTTTGTTGTCTGAGCTATAACAGTAGTTATTATAAGTCAAATGTTGGAAACATAAGTAGAATGTTACAACATTAGTGTAGATAAAGGTAATTAATGTACGTGAGGTTAGGAGACATCAGTGACGCATCCTCTTACTGGTGTGGTTGAAAACCGGTGCAAGGTTACACCGGTAAGGTTACAACCATGAGACCTGGCTTATACCGAACCTCACCGTTTTGGTCTTTACTTGAAGCAATCTTTATATTATCTTAATGTAATAGAATGTTATTGTCAGTATGTGTTATCTTGTATATACTCTGTTGTTGTTGTCTCTTGTATTGTGTCCTAATAATTTTTTTATTTCTTTCTTTCTTTCTTTAAAGACAACTGTTTTTGTACTTGGTAGGGTCGCAGTGCAATTGAATCGGCCCTGGACCCGGAAGGTACCTCACACCCACAAAGTAGCGCCTTAAAGTGGTGCCGTCGAGTTTCGTGCGGTGTGTAGTTTCCGAATATTCACTAATAGTTTTATGAAGAATATGCACAAATGCAACTGCCTTACTATATAAAATTGTGATTATTGACATTGACTGTATATTGCGATAATTAATACGTTAGTCTAGCCCCGTGGTAAGTATCGTAAGGACTTGTGGTACCGATATTAGACAACCGAAATACACTTCTTCTTCTTCTTCTTCGTGTCGATGGCACATGTTGATGACGCGAGAATCGAGCCCGAGGCCCTGACGCAACATGCTCTGCTTATTTGAGCTCTGTAGCACTGCGCCAGCCTTGTCGTCAAAATATACGTGAATTTTAAAATGTATGAATACCATTCGAGTTTGTTTACGAAAAAGCTATTGCATTTTCATGATACATATTTTATTGCGATGCGAAATGCAAATCTACTCAAATAATATTTTAATTACCTTTGATATACAAGCAAAAAAATAAATATTAAAAATATATACGAGATATTGTTTTATTTATTACTTATTTATAACTTCGTTGAGGGTAATAATAAT
>LUGF01003848.1:80743-105139 GCA_001625245.1 Calycopis cecrops | reverse complement strand
ATAGGTCTGCGAATCGGCCAATATTTATTTTTCTTGATACTTTCACGGGATCTAAACTTACGCGTGTGAAACTGCGGAGCGCAGCTAGTTATATAATTATACAGGGTTAAACTTTAGCCACCGCCCAAATTTTAATATAAGGTCCAAGGGTGTGTTTTAAATTTTATCGCCTAATTGTAATATTTTGTTAAATAAAAATCTATTTGAAATGGTCCTAAAAATACATCGATAGTTGTTCGTAGACGAAGTGTATTGAGCTCAAGGCTCAAACAGTTCACGGACGCTAGGCACTTACGGCAATACTTCAAGGAGGAATTATACAGATTTTATTGTTACTGGCGTCGAACGGTTGAATACTGCGCGTCGAGTTAGTTGTCTACACGATAATATTTTTATATTATATTTAATAAAAAAATATTCTTTTTAGGGTTCCGTAGCCAAAATGGCAAAAAACGGAACCCTTATAGATTCGTCAAGTCTGTCCGTCCGTCCGTATATCACAGCCATTTTTTTCCGAAACTATTGAGCCGTCGTAGTTGAAACTTTGTAGGTTGATGTATTCTGTGAACCGCTATTAGAATTTTGAATAAAATTAAGTAAATTAAGAAATAAAGGGGAGGCACTCCATACATAGAACTGAATCTAAAAAAAAAAAATTCATCCAACCTGTAGGTGAGGGATGTCTGTGAATAGGTCTTTAAAAATGACATTAAGGTTACTAGAACCATTTTTCGTCAAAATTAATCGTTTAAAGGATAGACGCTTCCAAAGTGGAAAAATGTGTGTGTGTGTGTATGTGTGTGTGTGTGTGTGTGTGTGCGTGTGTGTGTGTGTGTGTGTGTGTGTGTGTCATCTAACTTTTAAAATAAGTGACATAAATAAATTAATGAAGTAAAATAATGAATGGCAAGATGCATAAGGTAAAAATTAAGACAGGCATTATGTGTAGGCGTAAAATCAGCTAAAATATTTAATAAGGCGACAACTAAACAAACAAGTTTTGTAGTTTCTGAACATTGTTGCTACAACGGTGCTTCTTCAATCTAATTTTACTACCTTTCACGTTTTAAATTCTAATATTAGATTAGGTCCATGTTGCCAAGGCGTTGGTGGTGTAATGGTCAGCATAGTTGCCTTCCAAGCAGTTGATCCGGGTTCGATTCCCGGCCAACGCACACTTTTTAAACATTCAAAACTACTAAATATGTCGAAAATATAATTTAACGACAGCACAATTTATTAAAAAATGGTAAAAAATAATTTTAAATATGCTGTTTTAAAGTTTTGAGTTACTATAAAAATTACAAATTGGAACCCGTTGCAGATGTAAGAAATTTCTCTAGCATCCCTCTTTTTTTAGTTTTTACATAGTTAATATTAAAACATTAAAAACAAAATACATAATATACTGTACCAAGGTCTTAAGTAGTAGGTGGTTTAATAAAGATCAGCCCGAAAATAATAAATGCTTAGAATTGTCATTATTAAAAATGAGTTGTTTTGCTGTGTTTTTTTTAATTCACAAATCAAAAATGACTGACATTAAAATACCCATAATCTACATGAAGAGCACTACGATACTATTTTTATTAAACAAATTGCTTTACCTTACTTAGAAAACAAAACATTACGGCACAATATTTTATTGCGCGCCTGATAAATTACTACAAGCAAAGTTTTTGCTTGCTATAAACTATGATGATTATCAAGGCAGATTATTTTAATTACTTTTTATTTAGTCTATGAATAATATATTTTGTATTCGAATATATTTTTTTGGATTTCTATGGTGTATCTGACTTCTTACCTGACGCGTAGTCATGTAACCTAAAGAAATTGAAAAATAATAACAACCTGAATACACTTTCTCCGATTAGTCGAATCCAATCTAGAACCACCACAGCTCGGACACCGCTAGCTGTTAGGGTAATAGTAAATAAATAAGGCTCCGACTCCTAGTTGGTCTCTTATACCATAATTTAAAAATGTAGGCGCCCACTTAAGGCCAAAGAGGATTTAGCATATTTCTTGTTGAGCTTTATGTGCGTCGGTAGTCATGAAAATGGCTCCGATTGCTCGTCTAAAACCAACTGAGAGTCGGTAAATTGCATCGAATAAGTGATAATCACATCACCAGAATTTTTCATTTTAGAACACTTAAAACTTTAGGTTCTACTCTAAAACCTAAATATACCTACATATTTTCTTATTCGTTTTATATCTACTTATATTAAATATTTTTCTATCTCTGCGATTTCATCAATTCTTGTATCAAGTATCTGAAAGCGTGAATGACAAACAAATTAGCCTTCTTATTTCATTTAATAATTGTGATTATTATGGATTTGGAAATATTTGAGGACTAAGGGAGAGTTAGGGAAAAAAACAAAATGCTATCACATTATAAGCGTTTTATCAAAACATCTAAACTCGTTAAGTACAAATCGTAATACTAGAGGTACAATCAGCGTAATAAATATCACAGGTAAAGCATCGAACATTGTGCGATTTTATAGTGGAGTCACGTGACGTTTAGCGGATTTGTACAGGATAAAATACCAGCAAGTTCTTAGAGATAGCTAGCATTTTTAACCACAGCATTTGTTCTTCGGCTTTTTATAGTTCGCTATTTTATTTTTTCATACAAAAATAAATTTGAATAAAATTTTTCGTCCGAACGTTATAAGTGAAATGCGCAAGATAAGGTTAAGAAAACCGTACACAGTTACCGCGGTGGCCGGCCGCGAGGGTCTTATAAATCACCTCAGAACAACTAAAACATAAAAAAATATTTTAAATGAATTTATCCTGTAATCTCAAAAGTCGTAGAACAAATGTAAAATTTGCTAACTATCTATATCTGAGAACTTCCTGGTGTTTTACAAATAACCCTGTATAATTTTGTGACCGCAATGTCGTCAATACCGGACTAGTATTCGAATCTTCAAAGAAAGGTTGAAGTGTATAGAATGATGAGGGTAAACGCATTTGAAATTGAAAAAGGTCACAAAACTTCCCAACGCCACAACACAAAGTTTTCGCGTTGCTTATTATTTACAAAGCTGACTGTACATAATTATGGCAAACAAATTAACAATACACTATAACCATATTTACATTAAATACTTATATAACTTTAAACATCGTCAAAACTTATAAAAATTCTCAGAATCCTGTTTATTCCGTAATGAATTTTAAATACAAAATGTCATAAAACAGAGACTTCTTTTAAAACGTTATTCAATTTTTAAGACTTTTTACACTTTCGTTACGAAGACAAACACAACTGACAAAATGTGAATACCCTAACAAATACTGTATTATTATTTTAAAATGCATGTTTTGAAAAATTATACATTTTTCACTTTGGTGTCCCGCGTGTAGATTCAGTGGATATCATCTTTTATATATTGTCTAAATAGCCATTTAACAACTTTGTTAAGAAGCCAAATTACCCCAAAGGGTAATTCCCTTTGGGGTAATTTGGGGCTCCAAAAAAAGTAAAAAACTTAACGGTGAATCTAAACGCGGACATAAGTCATAAAATTTCAAAAATGCAAGGCACCGGTTCTAGCACCACAATTTATTCTATAATTATTATAATATTATTATATATATATTATTTGTACAACTGGAAGATTTATTAATACGAATTCAATTCTAAAATTTTAATCTTATTTACAAGAAGAATATAAAAAATTAAAATGTTTCATGGCATTTTAATTATATTCATATATTATTTATACATTTTGGAAGACATTGGATTACAAAGCTAGTTTTACTACTTTGTTATAACACATATTTTGTAATAGGTTATCTTTTAAAAATAGTTATATCGTCTTTTTATATCTACTTTTACTTACTTTTACTTTTAAAATGTTAAGTTATTCTTTTTTAGTAAAATCAACAATAATTATCATTATTAATAAATCGAATAATACCTTTTACATTTTATTAAACATTCTTCAGCTGCAATCAAAGAGGTAGTTGAATAGTAGAGCTATTTATTGTATCTAACTCAAATTGGCCTGTTGCGATCATTGTCACTTAACACTGGCATGAATTAACACCGTATTCCGTTACTATAATGCAATTTTTTTTATGGGCTATAAAATACTATTCATTAAATCCAAACATTTTATCAGCATCCAACAAGTGCTTTATTGACAAAAGTTTGCTTAAATTTCATATTTTACAAAATAATCAGCAACCAGGGCCTAAGAATGAAAGAATAAGAAATTTTGATGTAAAGCAATTTTTGAATATCTATTTTGTAAAATCTAATATTCAATTTTATTGTAGACTTAGAGTAAACCCTTAACAATATTGCTACGTTATGTTACACCAAGGAACTATTTTAAAAACGTAAAAGATGCATCTAATGTATTAAAATATATAATTATAATTAAAAATAGATTTGTGACTTAGTGATTTCCAATGAACATCACATTTTAAGAAATTGAAACACTTAAATATATCTAAAAGCTACTTAAAATAATATATAGAATTTAATGATTTTGTACAATGTAATATTACAATGATGTCTTAATAATATCTAACAACAACACTTGTTCTCAACAACAGTTGTTGAAAGAACTAGCAACAAATATGTGATGTTTGAAAGTCATTAAGGCGTAATAATAAATACTAACATACACTTAATAATAATACTGGTGATAGTCTTAACACTGTGGGGTCCTTGAGACCAATCTATATTTACGAGTACTAGAAGGAAATCAGTCTATCATAACAGTAGATAAAAGTTCATTTACAATCTTGAGGCCCATATTATCAGACAACATATAAGAAACAGACCTACATGTTTCCGACGTCATTTTCAAGCAGGCTTGATTAGAGGAATCAACTACCTAACTGTATTCACTAAAACTAACTTCGGTTACTATCGATTAATACATAAAGATTCGATATATTTCGGGTCCATTTCATCTATTTTACGTCCCTTAGTTTCAGGGACGAATAAAACTACGAACAGTAAACACAGAACAGAAATACCTGCGTACATCCAAAACAAACCATAAAGACCAATGTAATCTTGAAAGTTTGCAACGGTTTTAACATTCACAAAACCACACAGATAACTGAAACTAGTGGCTAATGCACTGCCTGTGCTTCTGTATTCTAGTGGAAATAGTTCGCCAATTAATAAAGATGATATAGGACTTATACCTAAAGCAAATGCTATTGTAAATGTTAATACACAGAGTAAAGGAATCCAATCGTATGACCCAGACGCTTCAAAAGCTAAATTCACTGGAGTTTTTAAGACGTCGTCGTAATACAAATATGAACCGAATCCGGCTAAAGCTATAGACATCATAACGCCACTGCCGATGAGCAAGGGCAACCTTCCAACGTTATCAATGAGCATTCCCGATATGCAAGATGCTAGTAATTGCACTACACTAGTTGCAATCGCACCTCCGTGGGGGTTCATCATTCGAAAGGTCTTCTTAAAAATGGGCACAGCATAGAAATTGAATACTTGGGCTCCCGTGAATTTTTGAAAGAACATAAGTCCACAGGTTATCAAAACTGGTCGTGTTAGACGTTTCGATGGCAGGGACTTCCACCTTGCAGCTTGTCCGTACTGTTTGCTCGCCAGAATGTTCGTTCTTATCGTTGCTAACTCCTGTCGCACGTCTGAATCCGGACCTCTTAGCCACTGAAGAGACTCGGCTGCTTCCTGGTCTCGTTCTCGTAGAAGTAGTAGAGATGGAGTCTCTGGTATAAAAAGCAAAGCGAGGAAGAGCAGGACTGGAGCCGATGCTACAACCAAGGCGAGTTGGTGCCACTTCAAGTAGGCTCCAACTGAGAAGGAAATAAGAATACCGATCTGGTTCAATATCTTCAGCACGGAACTGAGACAACCACGGATTTCTGGTTCCGCTATCTCCGTCACGTACACCTGGGGACAAAAAAAATGATTAATATTTTACAAAAGTTCTTTTACATAAACTACTATCTAGGCTTCGGGGTGGACACTTTCAGGATATTTTTTTTTGTTGTATCGTTCTTGGCCTACTAATTTTTCTTATGACTACCTGTGTCCTGATGGACGTTTTATTAATATATTTTTTTTATTAAATTTACGGCACAAAATATTTTCGAGAAAGGTATCTTTGTCACGAACACAAAGTACTTTTTTGTTTTGAATTAATTGATATTGTGAAAATTCATGAACGTGCCATTTTTCGCATCATTATTTACATCGTGTCACTGTTCATTTAAATTTTCGAACTGAACTTCGTGAAGTGTGAAACTTGAATGAAAATTGTAATCACTTAAGGAGTGGCCTATTTTCTTATTTATGTTACCATATTTACTGGAAACATTACATAATATAATAAATTCTTAAATGTAAGCGAATGTAGTGTATTATAATAAAAGTACTTTTACGGATTTTCTCGTGGTTTATTTTAGTATTCTAAAACCATGGTTGCTGTAAAAAAATCTGAAAAGTTTGTGTTACAGAATAAGTACCGAAATAAACCGCGATAAAGTCCTTCAAATTAGTTTTATAGATATGTTTTTCAATTTATTTAAGTTCATATAAACTGGCAGGTGTTTTTCATACATTATATTGTATGACGTGATGAATTTACTCAGATGTGGTACATTATGAACAAGACGGTAGTGTAAGCCAGGCTTTTGTGGTGAACAATAAAAAAGAAGAACAATAATCTGTTTTGACGCATGCTATTTTTGGACAACAGTGCGCACACTGTTTTTGTGTGATTGTAGTGAATTCAATTATACAGAACAAACGACTCAACGCCCATAGACATCCGCATAGAGGCTATACAGCTGCGCTCCTATCTCATCCCACCTCTATGGGACCATGGGACCCCGGCTACTTACACACAACGCGCAACGCGACAGTACAGCTATCACTTTACGTCGCGCGTCGGTCTCGTGTAAGCGAGAGGTACCTCCCCGTTGGTGCCGGCACAAATCGGCTGCATGCAAGCATGTGTGGCACTACCTCGTGCTACTTCCTTCATAACCTCACAAGTAATATCTATTCGTAATAAGTTTTCTGCCAAACTAAAGAAGTAAGAAATGAAATTAATAGCTTAAAACAAAAGTAAGCTTGCTTTGAAAAACGCGCATTACAATTTCAAAAACATTCGGATGGGAAAATTAAAAACTGTCAAAGGGCATTGATATTCAAAGGACTTACACACGTTCGTAGAATATGTAAGAAGTAAAAGTCCGTTCATACACGAATTTCTATGTATTGAACTAGTATTTTCTATTTATCGTCATCATAGTCGTATTGTTTGTATTTTAAAAAGTTAATATTTGTTATATTTGTTTTTCTTTCACATCACCAAAATGAATGGTTTCCTTGGGGAGGGAAGTGTAAAACCGCGGGACAAAGTTGTCCACAAAACTTTCACCGACGATATCTTTCTCCACAATCCATCATTATTTTTCTTCACACGTAACAAAGAGTGTCTATTTGTGCTGCTTTGTAAAAACTTGTGAACTATTTGCTGTGCAGTTACAGGCCAGAATCCACATCTTGATGAGTTACTCGGAATTATCACAATGGACTAAGAAATTGATCACAGGCTGCAGGTGACAAGTAACTTTGGTCGCATTCTTTTAATCTTAGAAGAAAAAGATATTTGAGATGAAGCTGGTAACCAAAAAGCAAAAAAGCCTAAAGTTTTGGAGCGAAAGTGATAAAAATATAATGAATAATATGAAAATCTTTTAAGTATTTTCGCGATAATATAGTTTAGTTAGTGACACATCTGTGAATCGCAATGTAAGCAGATCTAGGTCGTTAGTATTTGGTGTCCTTGTAATATTGTGTTGCTGGATGATTGATTTTTTGTAAATACTCATGAACAGCGTATAGACATACCAATCCCTTGATGTAGTTAGTTATTAGCTATGTAATGTCTTAAGTTTTTGCGAATACTAGCGGCGCACCGCGGCACCGACCTGCGTAAATTTCGATCTCGTGGAAATAGAAAATCATCCCATGCCATCCCATAAGAACATTTTTTTCGGGATAAAAGCTATCCTATCCAAGTTACCCTCTACGTGTGTGTCATATTTCATAAATATAGTTTCAGAAGTTTTTGCGTTAAGGAGTAACAAACAAACAAACGTACAAACTTCTGCAATTATAATATTAGCAAGATTATATTATAATTGGCAAGCCCGTTTCAGAAGTTTACTTAAAGTTACCGTTTACTATTATAATTAAGTTTACCGTTTACTATTATAATTAAGTTTACCGTTTACTATTATAATCCAAAATGCACCAACTGTAGTCTGTAGGTATATCTGCGATAAGTAAATCACATAACAGACCACAATCCCATAAGCTTCGAACAATACAAGTCACATGTTCAAATTGCTGACATTACAACCGTAATATTGCAATAAAAACTGACATTGAATCATATTGAATTGAAAACATTATCTGTTTTGTTCAGGGAAAAATACTCCCGTTTGGTGTGCACCGTTAGATAATAGGCTGAATCATTGTCAGCTGATTGAGTTTAGATAGTCTTTTTTTTGTATTTTTTAGTATAGAAAAAGTTTTGACAATAACTATTTTTAGTATAAAGGGGCTAAGAAGCAATTATCAATTACACAGCGTCATGTTTACTCAGACGTATTGCCCTTAAATTCTTCCCGCCAATGGGCCAACGTTTTCGGTGGCCCATTGGCGTTGGCGTGTTAGTTTTCTAACAAGTCACACGAATCGCGATAGCAAAACCCGTTTAGTAGTTCGCATTTGTAATATTGGTGGTTTTCACAGTTTCTTTGATTTCGAAAACCGTTTCGCTTTAAATTCCGCTAATTATACGACTAGCAACTATAATTGTTCAACAACTCCAACAACAAGCAGGTCGCAGGTGTGTTATTATTGATAACATGTTACTCTCAATACAACTGCTCCATATTCAATACCTTACGATATGTCAGTTATATAACTGGCCAGAATAATTAGGCGGAAAGAAAATCTTAATTTGATAATATCTTCTTTTTATAGTATACCAGCTACGCCCCGCGGTTTCACCCGCGTAAATTTCGATCCCGTGGACAATAGAAAATCATCCTATGGTATCCCATAGGAACATTTCTTCGGGATAAAGACTATCGTATGTGTTAATCCAAGTTACCCTCTATGTTCGTGCCAAATTTCATAAAAATCGGTTTAGCAGTTTTCGCGTGAAGGAGTAACAAATAAATAAGCAAACAAATATACAAACTTTCGCATTTATAATATTAATAGGATGGGGGCAAAGCAGTTTTAGCCATTTTCACTTCTAACGACTTCCCTAGACATCCGTATACCTACAGGTCATACAAATGCTTTGCTCTCTTTCTTCCTCCACCCTGCATAGGCCACCGGCTACTTGCGCAGTACGCAACGCGACAGCGCATCTGTCACTTTACTGGGGTATTGTGTAAGCAAGAGGTACCTCCCCGGTCGTAACAGCCGAATTAGTTTAAATGCCACCGTACACAAGATACTTTTAGCATCGGCGATCGGCGATTAGTCGCTTTTTAGAAGCTGAGTGCAGCGACCAGGCGATTCCCGGTGCACACTTAAAAACGCCGAACGCGGCGATTTAGTCGCAAAGCGACTGCGAGTGTGTCGCGTCGAGCATCAGAGCAGTCGCTAAATCGCGCGATTCCGATGCCGTGACTGGAGGCAGAGTCGCTAAATCGTGATGCAGCACTCGGAAAATCGTCTATCGCCGCTGCTGAAAGTATCATGTGTGCTGTCGCCCTTAGGCTGAAGTGGCACTACCTCTTACCTGTGTTATCATGGTGATACAGCATATCAGCATGCCGCCCACGAACGACGCGACCGATATCATGAGCACGCTGTTGGAGACCGAGGTGAGCAGCCAGGCCAGCGCGTAGGGCAGGGCGCACGCCAGCAGCACCGACCGCCGCCCGTACGACATGGTGAACCCGCCCACGATACCGCCGAAGAACGCTCCTGAAAGAGACATATATTACTATCTCGCTCTAAATGGCAGCTATTATTTTATAGTATAAGGGGGCAAACGAGCAATAGTAGCCGTTTTCATGACTACCGACGCCCATGGACATCCGCATATAGGCTATACAGATGCGATGCCCTCCTATATCCTTCCACCTCCAAAGCCATCGGCCTACCTACACACCGCAAGAAATGCGCTATATTTTATTACGCTTGCACATTTGCACACACAACAAATTGTACTTTTGATACCAACGTGGACATGTCGACAAGTTTTTTTTTTTTTAATATAAGATACACCAACAGTCTACAATTTTAACATTAAAAAAACATGCAATTACATTCTACAATTGGACAGAATTGTTAACCTTTATATGTGTATACAGCATTATTATACAAAATTGTAGCATAAAAAAAACAAAATATAAAATTAAAACATTAAATCATGCATAGAGAAAAAAAAATTAAGAAATTATTAAAATAGTATATATTATATTAAAAAAATGCCAGTATACTAGTTACTATAAGTGTAGGTATAATTTAATATTTTAATTGCCATCCACGAGAATTGTAAACTTTTAACATCTTCAAAATATAATTAGTTTTAGTATTCACTCAGAGCAAACTAAAACAAACTGTAAGGTATCAGATTACGAAGATGACGATCGTAAATGTAGCAAACAAAGCGCTGTATCATTTTATTGCAACGAGTACGGAATTATGATATAAATGCCTGCGTAAGGCCGGAGCACATTCTGTAAGCCCCGGCATTGATATTCCAGAGCCTGTGTTCTAGACAGCCTATAATTTCACTCGAGTATATTATTTATTGACAGCTATGCTAAAATAGTCTTGAGCAATTTTGCATAACATATTTGTCAGTTTCATTATAATAAAATTGTTATTATATGAGCAATCACTAAGACTTGGTGCCACACTGCAAGCTTGCATAAAGCCGGATTGGGCCGGCACGACCGTCGAATTATTGTTGAAATTTTACTTTACGTTACTTTACCTTTTTTTTGACGCAGGGGAATGCATTTACGTATAATACCTAGGATTCCGGGTGGAACTAGACATATTATATCGGACGCAATACTCAGTGGAATGCCGAATAATGCCCCAGTGCAGCGGTTGCCTTCAGCCGCTAATATTGGAGGGTCCCGGATATGCAAGCAACTGGATCTCTGCCTCTCCGGCTGACCTAACTAGGTTGTCTAATGTGGTTGTCTAATTTGCGACAAAACTTAAATTTAGCAAACTACATAAAAATAATGTGATAGATAGTAAATCAAAATGTAGTTTATTTAGTAATCAAATAAAGTTACCTCTTGAGAATTAATATGTTGTTAGAAAGACACACGATTTTTAATAGTTATTAATTTAAATAGACCAGTGTCGATAATTTTTGAAACCAAAAAAAATCGTAGTAGAATGAAACCTATTAGAAAATGTTGAGAATATTACAAAAATGAAAGGAAAAATAAATTACGGTCGATTCGAGTTCGGGAAGTGGGAGAGGGGGGGTTTTTAAGGGTTAAAATCGGTTTATCTCGATTTCCGGCAAAACTACAAGTCTTATGGAAAAAAGTTGAATGGCAAAGTTGTAGGTAACAAAAAGATTTACAACTTTTGTATTTACACTTTTTTCTCATAACCTCAAAATTCACATGAAAAACTCAAAAAACCACGTTTTTGGTTTTTTATTTTTATCTTTTACAAAAAAAATTTTTTTTTTTATGAAATTTGGTGAGAACGTACCTTTATATATACCAAACACACCATAATTTTTTGGATTTAAAAAATTAATTTTTTCTCCTTATTTTCATTTAATACCGAAAAAGCACCCTAATTTTCAATCGAAAATTCACGCGTCAAAATATTAGTTTTTTAAGAAAAGTTGGTGGGCTTTTTATTCGTTGGAATCCCTACTTTCTGATAGTGTAATAAAAAATATACGTCACTATGGAAAATATTTTCAAAAAATTTAAAAAACGAAAAAAACTCGAACCGAAAAATTATTTTTCTATCATTATGTACAAATTTGAGCTATTTATTAATATTAACACTATAATTACTCATTTAGCGTATGATTCTATGTTACATTGATAAACAAAAAAAAATTCAATCTAAAGATACTACTATAATTAACAAACAACTAAGTTAATAATGTGTATATTTGATAAAACATCTACAATATTATAAGAAAGTCGTAAAATTTTCCTTAAATTAAATGCGTAGATGCTTGTTTATTACTATTTGAAGATAATTTATATATCTGAGTGACCTTCAGAAAATTTTAGTCCATGAATAGATATTTCGTAAAGAAGTGGGGAAGGGACTAGGAGGGTCGGACTTATTACTATACCTCTTCTTTCGTAGCAGCTGTAAGAACCGTTAGTATTGCTAGTATACAAGATGCAGAGCAGTAAACAACATCATTTATAAAAATACACGTGCAGGCTGTTTTAGAAAATTGTGACAAATTTACTTTAAATGAAACTATTGGAATCTACATAGGAAGCTAAAAAAAAAATAATAAAAAAAAAAAAAAAATTGTATCAATCAGATCCAAGATAAAAATAGTAATCTTTTCTCTCATAAATAGCGTATTTACCGTAACATAACCTACAAAATTAAAATCAAATAATAATTTAGTAGGTACAAGATTAAAAAATAATAATTTTATTTATTTTGCACAAATAAATTTAATTATACTTATGATAAAACTGTGAAGGCATTATTAATTTGATTTTGTCTTTTCAGATTATCAGTATGGATGAATCTGTTTGTATAATCTTCTATCTATCCCTATCTATTCCCAAGATTAGCTAGAATCGGAAAACGATGAACAAATACCATCAAAGAGACAAATGAAAAAAAATTATTGAACTAAAAAATATTATGAAGAACATGTATATAGTATGAGATTTTTTTATAACAAAAATATAATAAAACTTTAATAAACCAGTTTTTTTACCGAAAAAAAATTTTTACATCCTCATTTTTTAGATAAAATTCCCTTTAAATCCTATCTAGAATATTTTTAAAAACCATTTTCACATGTTTTTATTTTGCAATCTTAATGTTTGATGGATTGAATTTTTTTTTTGTTTATCAATGTATCATAGAATCATATGCTAAATGTGTTATTACAGTGTTAATATTAATAAATAGCTCAAATTTGTACATAATGATAGAAAAATAATTTTTCGGTTCGAGTTTTTTTCGTTTTTTAAATTTTTTGAAAATATTTTCCATGGTGACGTATAATTTTTATTACACTATCAGAAAGTAGAGATTCCAACGAATAAAAAGCCCACCAATTTTTCTAAAAAAGCTAATATTTTGACGCGTGAATTTTCGATTGAAAATTAGGGTGCTTTTTCGGTATTAAATGAAAATAAGGAGAAAAAATTAATTTTTCAAATTCAAAAAATTGTGGTGTATTTGGTATATATAAAGGTACGTTCTCACCAAATTTCATAAAAAAAAAAATTTTTTTGTAAAAGATAAAAATAAAAAACAAAAAACGTGGTTTTTTGAGTTTTTCATGTTAATTTTGAGGTTATGAGAAAAAAGTGTAAATACAAAAGTTGTAGATCTTTTTATTACCTACAACTTTGCCATTCAACTTTTTTCCATAAGACTTGTAGTTTTGCCGGAAATCGAGATAAACCGATTTTAACCCTTAAAAACCCCCCCTCTCCCACTTCCCGAACTCGAATCGACCGTAATTTATTTTTCCTTTCATTTTTGTAATATTCTCAACATTTTCTAATAGGTTTCATTCTACTACGATTTTTTTGCACTTTTTACATTTTTTGAAGGCTTCGACACTGGTCTAAAAACCATTCCTTCAGTTTTAAATTTTATTTCATTTCTAAACGACGCGACAGGACGAACATCAAAATATTATGTTTGACAGGTAGGAATATTTTCTATGGGAAAACGAAATTGTTGTTCTTATTATATTCCTAGCATTTTATATAAATACTCATCCTTTCAACATTCCCTGGACTTCCACAATTAATTCAAAACCAAAATCAGCCAAATCGGTTCAGCAGTTCTTGAGTTTTAGCGAGTCTAACGAACAGCAATTGATATATATATATATATATTGATATATATATATATTAATTTCAAATAATTTTCATTACTTCAGTTGAAAGAGGGCCATAACCGTTAAGTGCATTTATCTAAAGAGAATACAAATACTACGTCATTTATCGTGCCGTAACTACTAGAGTAAAGGTCCGCCATTGCTATTTACAAAAGAATCTGGAGCCTATGACATGTAAGGACATGTTTTTATTATATTCCTAGCATTTTATATAAATACTCATCCTTTCAACATTCCCTGGACTTCCACAATTAATTCAAAACCAAAATCAGCCAAATCGGTTCAGCAGTTCTTGAGTTTTAGCGAGTCTAACGAACAGCAATTGATATATATATATATTAATTTCAAATAATTTTCATTACTTCAGTTGAAAGAGGGCCATAACCGTTAAGTGCATTTATCTAAAGAGAATACAAATACTACGTCATTTATCGTGCCATAACTACTAGAGTAAAGGTCCGCCATTGCTATTTACAAAAGAATCTGGAGCCTATGACAAAGTAATCAAAGCGACTGTCTTTACATTGGTGTAGTATATTTAATTGAAACAATGCATTCGAAGATTTAATTCGACCTTAAAAACTATTTTGATAAAACTTTTTAGACAACACCAAAATAAATACAAATTATCCTAAAAGATGACGATGAGCAATTACATAATGTAATGGATGGAATCGGTAGGTGACCAGAAGGCAAGATGTTTCAACAGAAACAAAGTGAACAAGCGTTAAATGTATCAGCCGACGCGGAACAGACAAAAATAAACGTGATAGCCGCCCGTTTATTTTTGTTGACTTCTGTAGAAAGCCCAAGGCGATTCCGTCCGACTTTTATTTTGTAACGTCGCGAGTTTGCCGTATTTCCCAGTAAAGTCCATCACACAATGTTTTCATTGGAACTCCACTTATCAATGTTCTATTTATTTTCCAGTTATAAGAACTGTATAGGTAGTAATGAGAGAAATTCGTTTCTCAAGTCGAAAAGGAGTGTCTCGCTCTCTATTTATAATGATAGAAGTGTACCTATAATTATAAAGAAAGATACAAAGATCTCAGCAACAAATCGCACTCGACCGGTTTGTCATCAACGTATGAATCAATTGACATGCTTTTAGTAAACTTGTAAATAATAAATTCATATTTATACCTATAAATAAATATAGTAATTCCGATATATTAACCAAAAAAAGGGGCCAAGTGCGAGTCGGACTCACACACCGAGGATTCCGTTCCAATGAAAGGTATAGGTCTGCGACATTTTTACCAGATATTAAAATAACTTGGTTTTTAATAGCGTTTGTATGAACGATAAAATTGTATTTGCGTTTTTTGGAAATGTATTATTTCTCAAAACTAATAATGATATCTCGTTCAAACCAATTTTCGTTGATAGTTTTCACTGAGATATCTACAGATTAGATTTTTCACTCTCTTATTTTATAAGTTACACTGGTGGACACTCATTTTTCCACTTTGGAAGGGACTATCTTTCAATTACAATTTAGTAACCTTAATGTCATTTTTGAAGAGCTATTCATAAACACCCCTCACATACAGGTTGGGGGATAATATATTTTATAGATTCAGTTCTATTTATCCCTAGCTTATTTTTTGATTTATTTATTTGTATTCAAAATTCGATTAGCGGTTCACAAAATACCATCAAAGTACAAAGTTTCAACTACGAAGACCGAGAAGTTCCGAAAAAAAATGGCTGTGACATACTGACGGACGGACGTACGGACGAACGGAACGAATACATGGGTTCTGTTTTTTGCCATTTTGGCTACGGAACCCTAAAAAGTAAAAATAATTGAGTTTTGTGTTACGCTTACACTTATAACAAGAACAATACGCATAGTGATCACATTAATTAATTTACAAAGAGGTAGTGCCACGCTGCATGCTTGCATGCAGCCGAATTGGGCCGGCACGACCGGGGAGGTACCTCTCGCTTACACGAGACCGACGTGAAGTGACAACTGTGCTGTCGCGTTTCGTGCGGTGTGTAAGTAGCCGGTGGCCCATGGCAGTGGGAGGAGAAAGGGGGACAGCGCATCTGTATAGTCTATATGCCGATGTCTATGGGCGTCGGTAGTCATGAAAATGGCAACAACAGCTCGTTTGCCCCCTATACCATAAAAAAAAAAAAGGAATGATCTGGTTACCAAAACTTTCAAGATTCATTAATAAATTAAACAAGGCCACGTCTACAGAGGACGGTAAACATTTAACCTCTTTCGATGAAACGTAAAAAATCAATGATGTTGACATTCGAAAGAATTCTAAAACGTAAACGGATGTAAATCAAATTGGATCGGAATGCCATCGATCAATCGAGTTTATTTCCGAAATCGATTTGTATTCCAAAACAATCGCGTGTAAATCACAGTTTGTTATATTTTGTTTGAACATTACTCACTGTGTTACAAAAATAAACAGCATGTCGGAAATACAATTTGCTGCAGCATCTTATATATTGTTTACCGGTTTTAATGTTATGAATCACAGGTACAATATCTAACTCAATGGTTTGTGGTTTTTCTCTATTCAATAAACAGTTTTGAACAGAGCCAGATTAAGTACTCGCTAGTCTCGGGGCTGGTATAACATAACTAACTGGTGATTGCGACTTTATTCGCGTAGCGTAGTTCTGTTATAATCAAAGTGATTTTCCTACTGAGGTCAATATGAACAGGCCTGCAGTGCTAGTGACCCGCCAAAAGGCAACAAAAGCAGATTCACCGGCGCCACATTCATAAGATCACAACACCACAGTTTCTTTCAAATTTTCAAATCTCGCGTGTAAAGTACAATTAGTAATTACTGAATTTCCCGTAGAAATGAACTATTTTAGTTGAAAAGTATTCTAAATGTTGAAGTTTCATTCGAATTCGTCCAGTAATTTCGGAAACTAGCCTGGACAAACAGACAGACAGACAGACATTGAAAAGTATTATAATACTATTTTAACATCGCCTCCAATTAGTTTTTCAATGTACAGGCACGTGGATTTTACTGTTTTATTATATGTATAAATTTATTCGATCATAACATCATACTTTTAAGACTACCTTTAATAGCTAATATTTTATATTATAAAAAGTATCAGCTTGGAATGCCACAGGGTACCGCCCAAGATCCAGTTCCTTATAAAATATGTTTAGTAAGAGGTAATGTGTTTTACAATTTAATATTTGTTTCTTTAGCGTAATTAAGAAACATGTTTACAGGCTATTTACATTGAAGTGAAATGCGTGATACATTGTTAATGAGGATAACCGTAAAATTCGCAATTTATAAGAACTTCTTGAGAACAATGTAAATCTTATTTAGGGTTGTCAACATTTGAAATGTTAAAATACAATACTTTTACTTTATATTGATAAAAATAGTAATTAATAAATATTGTAGTCACTTTTTGCATTCTAAGGAGTTACAAGATAATGAGTGTATTTTATAATATATTCAAATTATGTGCATGATCTATGTATGTTTTAGCTAAGCAATGACAATTACTTAATTACTATGTTATACGCGTATATAAAACAATGAACATAATTATTATAAAAACGTGTTAATTTTGCCTTATTATAGAATACACAAAGGCCGATAAAGATCCTGGGTGACGTGTTGTTCCTGGAAACCATCATTAATTCAAGAAGCGGCAGCGTGTGTAGCCCAGAAAATATTATGTACCTTCTCTGTCATTCTATGTATATCGATTCGACTGCACTACTACACAAAATCAATTCAGACCGTACTTTACATAATCTATTCGTCGTCAATTTCTATTACGTAACTCATAAAAAAAATTCCGTGGCAACCCTAATCAAGTAGTAAACTTAGATTGCTATTCTTAACGACCTTAGCAGGTAAGCAATAAAGACCAGTACAGCTTGACAAGAGCAATTATCTGCGCTACCTTATAGAGTAAGACATAGGGTTTACGATCACAAGATCTATACATTTTATGAGGCTCTTGAGAAGGTAATATAACTAAGAGTTTAAGGGAGACGTGGGCTCTAGACTCCAGTTGCCTCACCGGTTATCATCATCAACATCTGCGATTTTTTTTGAGGAATCTTTTATCTTGTACACCATAAATCTCCACGCTAGTTCCCTAATGGAGCAAGGAGAACAGAGTGCTAGGTATAATCATATCAGTTCTCACCATCATATTATATTATACTTATCATTTTACCTTTTATTGAGGCGGAAACTCCCATGTATACAATATGTATATTATATATATCTTTACTTTTAAGTGGTTACATATGGATTATACGATATGCGTTATCTACGTCAGGCCCTAATCCGGTTCAAATCTTGACCAATTACATAATAATGTATCTACGGTGTTATCAGACGACTACACTGATGATACAGAAGGCAATTAAAACCTTATTAATTAGGTAGCGCTAATACAAAGAGTATTAACGCTGAGAACAAGTTGTTCACACATGGAACGTGATAACGAGTCATACTTTTCGTGCATGCAGCCGGTGTTCATAGATTTATAAGACGTCATCACGTCAAAATATCGATCGTTGTATTTAATTGAGTATCTGACTCTCCAGTAAATTCAATGCTTTATTATAGTCGACAAACGAACTCTGAGGCTGTATTTTATATTTTAGAATAAAAATGCACCTTTGTTCAGATACAAAACCGTTCGTTTGTTATTCCGCGGAGGCCCGAGATGAAGCAGTATCTTAGACAATGCTTAAAATGAAACGCTTTACAGCGGCCCTGTGTGTAGCGTTTGTTTGTCTGTCCGTGTACTTACTGAGTTATGTACTAGCGCCGCCTTCAGGATATTACTGCGTAAAGCCAGTTCCACACCGCAAGAAGAGATTTATTTTAGCTCAAGTTGTTAAGTTGCATGTTAGATCCGAATTGAGTATTGAAAAATATAAATTGGCCAAGTGCGAGTCGGAGTCGCACGCCGAGGGTTCCGTACTAACGTGAGCCACGTACCAACGAACGGTATAGGTGACTCTGCGACATTTTGTTTCAGAAAATAAAATAACTTGGTTTTAGCGTTTGTATGAACGACAAAGTTGTACCTATTTGCGTTTTTTGAAAATGTATTATTTTTTAAAAACTAATTTTCGTTGATAGTTTTCCTTGAAATCTACTGCATACATATTTTTTGATTTCTCACTCTCTTAATTTAAAAGTTAGAGGGAGGGGACACTCATTTGTCCACTTTGGAAGCGTATATCTTCCAAACAATTGGTTCTGATAAAAAATCGTTTTAGTAACATTATTGTCATTTATAGTTACCTATTCATAGACACCCCTCACATATAGGTTAGATGATAATAAAAATAGTTAAATTCAGATCAAAGTTTGGAATGCCCCCCTTTATTTTTTTATTTTTTTTTTTTTCAAAATTCGAATTCCGTTCACAGAATAGAAGAACAGAAGAAAAAAATGGCTGTGACATACTGACGGACGGACGAACGGACGGACGGACGGACATGACGAATCTAAAAGGGTTCGGTTTCTTTGCTATTTGGCTACGGAACGAAATAACTAGCTTCTATATTCAGTAGCATATCCTAGCTCGCTATAGCGTCGCTCAGTGTGCAGCACGGCACGTCAGAACAACAAGTCCGCGCTCGGCGTGACAAATTGCGACGTGCGGCAGCGGACAATTAGTTTTCCTTTATTTTCCCGTACATTTCTGGTGATAATATAATAACAGGAGCGAGGGATGTAGTCCTGATATATAGGCGCAGCGACTGGGAGACCTTGGAGTTGACAAGGGCCCCTTATATGGGTACAAAAATGATCTTAAGGCCCTTAGGTTTTATTGGGCCCGGGACAGCAGCACCCGAAGCCCTCACTTGGATGCGGTACTTCTTAACTTCCGAAGGGTCAGTTTATCTTCTTTATAGTTTATTACGCACTTTACCACTACTGCTCCTGAGTCTCCAGGATAGACAGGGGCCAAAACCTGGCCTGCTTCATCATCGTTATTTGCTAAAATCATCGCAGGAAGGCTACTCACACCGCACAAAACGCAACAGCGCAGCTGTCACTTTACTCAAATATCATGTATTTCAACTCCCGGTCGTGCCGGAACAGTTTGAGTGAATGCATGCATGCAGCATGGCACTACCTCTTACTTTACCGCATTGGCAGCATAGCATGCCTCCTTATAATAAAAAAAGGTCGAGTAATATAATAAAAACGGTACTAAGTGATGATATGTGAGATTATAAATTATTATCAATTTTGTATAATGAATATAAAATTAAATGTTATATGTCGAGGAACGGTATTATTTATATGGGGGGAAAAATTACTGTGACATATATACAGACGGACGGACGGACAGACAGACATGACGAATGTACGTATAAGGGTTCCGTTTTTTGCCATTTAGCTACTGAACCCTAAAAAGGTATATATGGTGTTTTACGTTCATTTTCACTTGTTTTACATAAAATAAAATAATCTTCCAACTATCCTACTGTAATTTTACGTTTAAAAGTTTATTTATAGAAGCTAATCAAAACGAAAAGAGCAAATAAAAAATTATACAAAATATTTTTTTCATCCCATCAATTCGAAAAACGCTCATTGGTTCGCCTAAAAATGCGCCTAAAATAAGTGTTTTTGTTAGAAGGGTTTCGCAGGGTAATAATGAGATTTGAATTTGGAACACTAATGTTGCTTTAAAAATTACAACCAAACAGATGAACCACAGATATTAGGCTGTACGGATAATTCCTTTGCCTTTTGGGACAAATTATACAACAAAACAATAAATTTAACTTTCAATAATTGCACAAATATAATGTATAATTTTAATTGTGTATATGTATAAATAAGTACATAATTTTATTATATCTACTAAAAGTAAAATGTATTGTTATAATTTACACGATTTACTTTTTTATTTTTCTCATAGATAGGGATGAAAAGTAGAGTATATTCCGCGGTCGCAAAATATTTTTACCCTCGGGCGGCGTACATTGAATCCCTCGCTACACTCAGGATTCTACTTTAGAATCCTTCGTTCCGCTCTGGTTTCTAAATAGCGCCCTCGCCTTAAAAATACTATTTTACTCCCTTGTGATATAATCTACTATTTTTAATGTCTAATTTTTATGATCATACTTTTGTTTAATTTAAAAAAATACTAGACCCACGCGTAGAAAATCGATCGTAGAATAGTGTTTTCGACATGGGGGCTACGCACTCTGCGTTGCCCCGGTGTCGAACCCATTATGTATGCTGACCATTACACCACCAACGCCTGATGCGTTTGCGCAATTCTATTAATTGCCTTTTTATAATGATTGCCTATCTAATAATAAATATATTTTGTCATCAACTTAAGAAAAACAGAATACTCTACTTTAGACTGTGTTATTTTTTAAAGAATAATTAATAACACACGACCATTTGGTCGTTTCTGTAACAAATACGCATGTAATGTACTTAATAATGTTTATAGTTTGAATTGGCAAACTTGCAGTTGGAGTCATATTTTGATGACTACCAAAGCGAATAAACTTGCCCTCCTAACAACGCGTCACCGGAGGCAAACACACTGCACGAAACGCGACAGCATAACTGTTACTTTGCGGCAATATCCTACAGCTAGAGACAAGTGCAATTCGGTTCGGTGCGGAGTGGAATTACCTCTCACAAAAATTAGGGTCGTATCAAAATGTTACTGACATGCTTTGCATAAAATCTGGGGTTCGGAATTTGGGGACAACCCTAACATCCATGTTCTTGCTACTGTAAAGATGTGCGAACATTTCTACTATTTTCAATAAGCATTGTAAACTGATTGCGCGACCTATAATGATAACTCCATTTTCACACTGTAAACTCATTGCGCGACCTACTCTGCAACTCTTCAATAACAGTTTAACCGTTAGATAGGCTAATAGACAAATGTGATTGATATGAACGGCCGGAGATAATGAGCGAGCGCTCACTCCACAGAACGGGTTACTTTAACTGTTAGCGGAGATGTAATCAGTTAAACCACTCTCGACAACTTTCTACTTAACTTTTCCTTTCTGTTTTAAATAAAGGTTCAAAATCGATTAATTAGCATTTTAAAATATTTTTTAAGGAGCAATAAGAACCACGCGCGGCACACTTTTCATTTTAGGCTGTGTCCTCAGTAGGCAAACTGTTAGCGACTGAGTCACGGGGTGAGCAGCAAAGTCGCGAACTGAAAGTCAATGTAGTTGTAAACTCAGATCAATTTTCGTAGATCGCAAGCATTATGAATTATGTTCTGAATCGTTATGTTATAAATCGGCTACTGACTGTAGTGAATTTTGTGGGTGCCATACATTGATACACAAAGTACAAATGTTGTTGTAAAAGACGCTAGCTATCTATATATGTATCTATATATAACATATAGATATAGATATATCTGAGAGCTTGCCGGTGTTTTACAAATATCCCTGTATATTGACTAACACAAAGACTTGTGTATGATAACTCAACAGTACGTAGTAGATATAAAGCATAACTCACCCAAGAGACTCAGGCTGGCGATCCAGCTGGCCTCGTGGTCGCTGACGGAGAAGGTGGCGTTGGCGGCCTGGTCCTGCAGCGAGGCGATGGCCGGGGACATGTAGCCCTTGCTGAGCCCCGCCGCGAACGGGCCCAGGGACACCGCCAGCGCCGTCAGGATCTGAGGAAGATGTAAGATAATAGGTACCTAAGAAAATTCAAATAACATCCATATTTAGTAGTTTGTAAGAGGTAGTGCCTTGCATGCAATATGCATGCATATAGGCGACTTGGGCCGGGAAACCGGCGTTAAACAACAGCTGTGTTGTCGCGTTTCATGTGGTGTGTAAATAACCTGTGGTCTATGGCGGGAGGAGGAGGACATGGGGCAACGCATCTGTATAGCCTCTATGCGGATGTCTATAACTCTCTGGGTGGAGCCCTCTGTCTAAAAGTGGACATCTTCTGGCTCTTATTGTTGATGATGCTCTTATATACGCCAAAATTCTCCGAACGAATTTGCACGAAATTTAGCACACCTGTAGAAAAAAATGAGTGATTGTCATGGAATAGAGTGAAAGTAGATTAAACCTCGCCCTGAGGCATCTCTAGTTTAATAATTATATTTTGGAATAGGCTGTAGCGCAATAGCGGCGTTAAATACTATTACTGATGACGACCATGATGACGCGTTTAAGTTTATTATTATTAATAATAATATACGTGGACTGTTACACACCATGCTAGCCTAGCCCCGTGCTAAGTACCGTAAGGACTTGTGTTACGGGTACTAGACAACAGATAATATATTGAATGTGTTTTATATATTTAAGATTTTCATTGTAGTATACATCCCTGACCCAGACGGGATTCGAACCCGCGACCCTGGCGCAACATGCTCCGCTTATCCGAGCTCAGTACCACTGCGCCAGTCGGTCGTCAATTTAAAAGGAGGAGGAGAAAGGTATAGAAAAGGTTTGCAACTACTCAATCGTCAAATAACATATTGATATATGGATAAGCATAGGTACATACTTAAAAACTGATTTCATTCTAATGCGCCGATTACAGTATTACACTTTGACATTTAATGAAAAATAAATACTCTAGTGAAAAGGTCATGATATTTTTTTTATCATACGTATTATTCTAGAATAAGTTGATAATCAAACTTTGTTAATAATCGTGTTATATTTTTCTAGACTCCGATTACGCCTCTAAAACGATATTTTAACAGATATTTTTGCTGAGCAACATCCAAGCCCTTAACAATGATTACACAACACTTTTCGTTCCAAAATGAACTGTACGTGTGTGCCTTAACCGTCAAATTTAGTATTTGATTTACGATATCACACAGCTACATTTCTAGCTGGAGCACGAGGCTGTAGGGAACCGATCAATGTTTCAAGCACCATGTACAGTGTGTTAATGGCAGGTAGTGATGTGCTTATCTTCACTTTATCGATACATCTAATTTAAAGTATTAATTTATTACCTATTCGACTAGCAAAAGTGACAAAGATAATTTTAATGGTATAGGGGGTAAACAAGCAGTCGGACCATTCGACTACCGACGCCACATTAGCATATAGGTTATGAAAATGCGTTGCCTACCTTATTCCACCACCTCCATAGCCTACCGGGCATACACCGCAATAAACGCGACAGCACAGCTGCCACATTACACCGATATCGTGGAAGCAAGAGGTACCTCCGCGGTCGTGCCGGCCTGATTAGACTTCAGTGTAGTGTGGCTCTCACTCTTACAG
>LUGF01003848.1:70163-80477 GCA_001625245.1 Calycopis cecrops | reverse complement strand
CTCCATAGCCTACCGGGCATACACCGCAATAAACGTGACAGCACAGCTGCCACATTACACCGATATCGTGGAAGAGAGCAA
Source organism: Calycopis cecrops (assembly GCA_001625245.1). Lineage (NCBI taxonomy): Eukaryota > Metazoa > Arthropoda > Insecta > Lepidoptera > Lycaenidae > Calycopis > Calycopis cecrops. Next base: position 80,396 of record LUGF01003848.1, on the reverse strand, counting down.
GAACCTCCGCGGTCGTGCCGGCCTGATTAGACTGCAGTGTAGTGTGGCTCTCACTCTTACAGTATACATATAACTCTCGCTAAAGCTGTACCTGCGTGAATTTAGGTCTGTCCCTTTGCGTTTTGTCAAGTTTGTATGAGTGCCGGTAACCATACGAGCGAATAAGGTATCTATGTAACATCAGTTGTGCGGATATTTATGGCACAGCTTGCTATCCAAAGACTTCGAGTGCTGGTCGTATAATAAGACTTTGGCAGCAGTATTAAAACTAAAATTTACTACTATGAAAAGAGTACCATAGAAAATTTGTGTAATTTATTAATTAGTATTTTAATGAAAAAACTATATTTAAAATATTCATGCAAGTACGTTCTTTAAGTTCATTATCTATCTCGTCATCAAATTTTTGTTTATTTGTCATTATTCTGCAGAAAAATGTTATTGTGTTTATATTAAATTTAATATCACAATCTATTGTTATACAGCCAATTGAAAACCAATACAATGCATATTCATGCAAATAGTGACAAGTGGGTTTTATAGAAAGAGCTAATATCTCTTAGTGCGTACATTCTCCGACTTAATATTTATTGTTGTTCAGGTATATTAATGTGCAGTGAAAGCATTTGAATTTATTGCCAATTCTAAATATTCGATAGCATTGCAATATTTACTTGATTGGCTTCGGGATATTGCTATAACATTTAGAAATACCTTGGTACTTATTTAGCGAATGCATTAAGGTCGTGTTCAATCTTTATTTGAAATGCACTTGTAGTTTTTTTGTTAAGTATTGACAATACTTAGGTTTGTTCGATGATTTTCGGTGAGAGCATGTTTTAATAGAGAAAATACGCAGATACAACTATTAAGATTTCTTCAATATAAATTCTAATTTCTTACTTTCTAAGTAATTTTGAGTAGCTTGTAAATAGACGAGAGAGTTAATATAAAAATAAAGTAAAATTTGGAGTGAATGATTTTGCTTTATATTAACCGCAATAAGCTATAGGGGAGAAGGGAGGGGGGGATTCTATATGTCTTTTGTAGTACGGTTTTTTATCGACGTCGATATTTACAGATATTTGTGGAAATAGTTATCAGATAAAGGACATCACTAGTCACTTTATCTGAATGCGTCCTCTAGACCGGTCGACACATTCGGCGGGTCAACGACCGGCACACTGCCATATATTTTAACGTCTGTTATGTAATATTTTTTATTGAACTCATACCATATAAAATTGACTTTAAAATCGCCGGATTTGTATAATTTATAATTTAAACGCATATATTAATCTATACATACATATAATAATACTGTAAAAGAAGTTATGTCTGTGTCTTGTGCGCCTTTCACGCAAAAACTACTGGACGGATTTTGATGAAACTTTTTTTTTATATAGGTATTAGTCCTCGGTAACATTTAGACAATAATAAATTAATCAATATATATAATGCTGCAATCGGTATTTCGGCTTGAAATACACTATTAAGGCAAAATAACGGATTGACAGTTCGGCCACATAACATTACAGGTTACCATGACAACATATTTTGCCAAGACAACGGCTGTTTTTCGTGATCATATCTTTTTTATAATGTACCTACGTGGCAACGAGCTATTGGTTTGTTAAGACTACCAACGCTCATAAACATCTGCGTACAGGCTATGTAAGCGAGAGGTAGGTACCTCCCAGGTCGTGTCGGCCAATTCACCTGCAATGCAGCAATGGTATCTCTTGGAATGTAATAAACAGCCAACTTATGCCATACCGAGCCGGTAACATTTGAGCCCAGCTTTTTTTTTGAGAACTAACAAGCTTCTAGACTGCCACGCTAACTAGTGGCTGAAATATGAACCTTAAGCTAGCAAATTTTCGTTTGTACGTATGATAATATGACATATTTCAACATGCCATTGTCATTGACTTTTGAAAAACTTAGGTGTTATGACCTATGGGCAAAAATTAAGGCCTATAAAGTAAAAATGGATTTTTTATTAAGAATGGCACAAATTATCAAATTAATTAAAGGATCAAAGACCCATAATTGTCAAAAAATACAAATGATCAAAAATAAACAGTTAACAAGCGCTTATTTAAATAAGGGTCCTGTTAAACTGCGCATATATTAACGTGGTTAAATATGTACAGTTTAAATGTGCTTGACGATGGCTAGGGGATCCGTTAACTTTCGCAAATATTAAGAGTAGTTCATATAAAATCTATACTATGAAGAGGAAAGTTTTTTTGTTTGTTTGTATGGAATATGTTCTAAAACTACAAGACATATTTTAAATTTTCGTTCTTTGGTAAGAGGTAGTGCCACACTGCACGCTTGCCACAGTCAAATTGGGCCGGCACGACCGGGGAGGTACCTCTCGCTTACACGAGACTGGCGTAAAGTGACAGCTGTGCTGTCGCGTTTCGTGCGGTGTGTAAGTAGCCGGTGGCCCATGAAGGTGGGAGGAGAAAGGAGGGCAGCGCATCTGTATAGCCTCTATGAGGATGTCATGAAAATGGCTCCGGCTGCTCGTTTGCCCACCTATATCATAAAAAAAAAAAAAACATTTTTTCGCTATTAAAATGCTACACTATCAGGTAACATAATCGAGGATGGAAGGAGGCAAGGAAATTTGCTTTTCTTAGTGTAGACGGGTAAACGGGCCAATTTATACTGACGCACACAAACATCCGCATAGATTCAGAGAGAGAGAGAGATTCCTTCCTCATCCATCCTTGGGTCACCAGCTACTTACACACACGAAACCAACAGCACAGCCGTTACTTTGCGCCGGTAGCGTGTACCTCTCCGGTCGTGCCGGCAAGCTACAAGCACGCAGCGTGCTACCTCTTGCACTTATGTTAAGCATTGCCTACCTGCCGCCGGTACGCGTGCTTGCCGTCCTCGGCCCTCATCCGGATCATGGCGCCTTCCTCCGCGCTCGCCATCTTGTCGCTGAAGCACGTCTTCTCACACATAAATGCTGCTTTGCTGAACTTTTGTCTTAAAACACCAATCACGCTTTACATCTCCAGGAAGCGTTCTGTAACAAGAGAGAACGTTATTAGTACTAGCCCGCGGTTTCACCTGCGTGAGTTTGGATCCTGCGGAATAGGGATGATGTACATTTAATGTCCTACCAAATACACAGAAAATGTCCTTCAAATCTGTCAAGCCGTTTCCGAGAAGTTGAACCACAAACACCGTGATACGAGATTTTTATATAGCTACTAGCTGCGCCCCGCGGTTTCACCCGCGTAACTTTCGATCCCGTGGGAATATCGGGATGAAAAATAGATGTTGGCCGATTCTCAGACCTACTCAATATGCTCACAAAATTTCATGAGAATCGGTTAAGCCGTTTCGGAGGAGTATGGCAACGAAAACTGTGACACGAGAATTTTATATATTAGATGTTTAATTTCGGATAAGAAACAATTAAATTAACAAAATCTATTTGTCTATATTCCATCCAAATTATTTGTAGGTTTTTTAGACTCTTCCATTGCTTCATAATATCAAAGTTCTGCACGACCGAGAAAGCACTAATTAGTACCTAATATCAGCTTCACTATCAAGTTCCGTACCTAAGCATGGATCGTTGAAGTTACGGATTGCTTAATTAGAAGAATACAGATAAAATATTGATTATAACCACTACCTATTCTATTGACATCATCAAACAAGAAGATTGTTATAACTCACTAGCAGAACCACGGGGTTTCCAACTCATAACCAACGCCTCCCTCGATAAACGAACTATCTAACACTGAAAGAATTTTTCAATTCGAACCAGTAGTCCCAGAGCTTAGCGTTAGTTCAACGGACGGTATGGTGTCATCTTTGGTCTCTAGGAAACCGTACCATTAGGTACGTTTGTATAGTCAACGTTCTAGTGACGTCATTCCTGTATATGTAACATTCAAAACGTAAGCAAAACTTTTCGAAACACTTCGCGTCAACATTTGAACGAATACCTACCTTAAATCCTCCGGATAACGAGTTTTCATTTTTCTCTTTTTTCCTGGTATTAGTGTAGTCGTTCTAGAAAATTGATTTGGAGATGACGTTAAATGTACTTAGGTGTTGGAAATAGATCGGACTATTCAAATTAGAACTATACAACACGCGTCAACACAACACAAGAACTAAAGAAAAATACAAGCGTACATCGTCCAGAAGCCGCAAATGTTACTGAAGATGCCGTGCGACTGATTACTTCTGCGGCAAATGTGATCAGTGACGTCAGACGGAGGATAACAAACAAATTCTCATCAGCATTCTATTGCTCATTATGTTTTACTATTGTCATGTGCTTGTTTATTTTCGTATTGCTTTTGTGTCCGTTTCATATAACCGTTGAACCGCATACGTCACCAAACATTCTTGCTATTCATTCCACTGCAACTGGTGATATCAAAACATGTCTGATTAACTCCAGAAAATGTCGCAATAAGGGACACGTGTTATTTTTTCTAATAAAAGAATACAAAATGGTTATTATTTATTGATTTTTTGGTGCAATTATTCGAAGTATCAAAGAAGAAAGATCAGATAGTAAGTACAACTCCGCCCGTAGTCAGCCGCATCTGTAGCAACCCAAATGTTAGAAATGCTGTTGCGCTGTCATTGATTTGACTCATATGCAAATATTTATCATGATTATGTAGTTTAGCCGTCTGACTTCTTGACCTGCCTCCAGCGTGGCGTTCACATCTACCCAGCTAGTTCTAATTACATTCTTAGCATCCAATCAAGCAAGCAATCCAAGTATTGCTCTGCTAGACAAAGTCCCAGAGCACACATTACGGTCATTGACTGCTTGCATCCAAGGTTTTCCGTGACGCTGTTGACTTGGTCTGTCAGGTAGCCTGCTCATCCCATGCTAGCTTACTTACTTTTTGTATTATGTTGATTTCTCTCGACCGAATTTTGGATTACGTCTGGCAAAGAAATCCCTAACGTAGCTCTCTCCATAGCGCGCTAAGTATATCTGAGCTTATTTCAAAGGCCTACATTTAGCAGCCAAGTCTTGGATCTGTATAGTTCTAATTTGACTAGTCCGATCTATTTACAACACTTACGTTGTACTTTCAACGTCATCTTCAAATCAGTCTTCTAGGACGACTAAATTCATACCCGGATGAGCCTTGCACTAAAATTGGTCTAAAAACTAAAAAATAGAAACTCCTTATCCCGTGGACGTAAGGTTTACATTCGTTCAAATATTGACAACTACAATTAAAATAGCCACGTACCATTGACCTGGTTATTTGAGGTCTTTACTCGCCATGTTTGTTTCACACCTAGAGCTAAGCTATTTTATAGCCATATAACAATATTAATATTACAATTTGCCTTTAGTTTAAATGATTTTTTATCACAAATGGGGATTAAGTATTTATCAATTTTAGAAAGCTATTCTTTATATTAGAGGGCAAACAAGCAATTGAAACTATTGTTATGTCTACAGCATAAAGGTTATACAGATGCATTTCCCTTCTTCCTCCTCCCACACCACCGGCTACTCACAGAGTCACACATCGCACGAAATGCGACAGTACAAGTATCACTTTACGCCGCTTTCGTGATAGCGAGAGGTACCTCCCCGATCATGCCGGATCAAATCGGCTACATGCATGCGCGCAACGTGGCACTGTTTTTTAAGTAAATACGATCACTTAATAAACATCTACACTCCGAACTTATGCAGATAAATCATTCTCGTTCAGAATGCAAAAGTCGTCTGATATAAATATTACTGCAATATGTACAATATGTCTGCCCGTTCTAGTACACACAGTACACTCAGAACTAATCAGATAGAATTGAATTGTAAAGTAAAATGTTTATAAGCGAAGACTGTTTATTTAAATTAACAAAACATTTCCGCATCTGTTTCGCTTCAGATTGTTATGGTTTCGCTCTGCCCTGGTTCACATACCTTACAACATGCGTCAGTAGCAGCCTATGGAGTAAAAATAATATCGGCAGTTGCTGATTTTGTATCTGTATGTTTGTACAAATCTATTTCTATAATGTTCGAATTAATCGTAGCAGCGGGAGTGTTATTAATTGGTGAATACATGTGGGTAACCACTAACCGTAGTAATTTCGTTTTCCTGTTTTGTTTAATAATCATGATCACTCTCATTGCGCATGGGCTCTTTATGGAATCACCATGAATGGAATTGCCATTTTATGTGTATCAATAATAGGGTAAGGTATTGAAAATCAGTAACAGCTGTTGCAGAAATCTTAAAAAAACTCCAGTCTTACAATGTTACTTATTATTTTAGACCTAGTTGACGTAGCGCCACGCTGCATTGCAGCCGCAATAGGCCGGTACCGGGGGACCTCTCGCTTACACGATACCGGCGTTTCGTGCGGTGTGTACTTAAGTATCCGGTGGCCTATTGAAGAGGGAGGAGGTAGGATGGCGGCACATCTGTGTAACCTCTGTATGTCTGTGAGATTTGGTTGTCTTGAAATTGGCTCCGACTTCTAGTTTGCCCCCCGATACTATAAAACAAAGTCGAAAGTGTTGTACCTAATTTTGTAAAAGGTATTGTACTAGAAAATGAGCTTATTATCCCTTAGCAATCCTGCAGTCGATTTGTAAAGACGTAATATAAAAGCTCAGTCAAAGTGAGTTCGGTTTCAGCACGATGAAACTGTGTTGCCAGTTGTGACACATTTAGTTTGGCGAACTACAGACAGACTATAAATAGTTAACCCCAGAACTGAACTAATTAACATCATATTAGAAATGGAATACGGCGAGAGACACACTGTCTGTTAGAATGACGCAACGTAAGAGAAAATTATTAAGGATTCTTAACGGAATCAATCTCTTTGATATTTTTTTTATTAGTATGTTTCGTCCCTATGGACAGGCTAGGATAGGACCATACATCCACTTCTTTAGTCATTTGTATTCATTTCTATAAGCACGTCTTTAAAGTTCAGACATTTTTTCTCCAGTTCCTCGTTGTTGAGTTTAAAATTTGAGTAGAACAAAAGTCCTTCCCGCGCCCGAGTCTGCCTACACAACACAACAAGTCCATGCTAATATTTTATAAAGAAAATATTATTTTTTTTGTCTGTATCGAATAGATTCCACAACTATTGGACCGATTTTTATCAATTTTTAATTAATAGAAAGTCACTATCAGGACTTAAAATAGGCTATATTTTATAATTCAGCAATGTTTTTTCTAACCTAGGTTTTATCGAAGTACTCACGTGTTGGCTAGTTATTTTATTGATTTTATTAGATTGTAATTTAATAAACCGGTTAAGTATATTAATATATCATTTTTTTAGCTGTTTATTAAAAAAAATGTCAATTCGGTGTTAAAAAAAATGATCTTTGATACCAATAAAAATTATGACTACAACAAACATCTTTGCAGGCGAAATTAACTTTCAATCTGGATTATGGCGTTTTTCAAATCTATAGACTCACTACGGTGACCATGATGTTGGACGATAGTAACTTATTAAATATTTGCAATTATTATAATGCCATGTATACGTCTACGGTGACCATGATGTTGGTTGATGATAAACTATTAAATATTTGCAATTATTATAATGCCATGTGTATGGCGTGCAGTCGAGCCCCGTGGTTACGGGAACACCTTCGCGATACGAACGCCTCGGGCTATCATTAAGATTGTGCTGCAAATTGCTCTCGTATCGACGTTACATCTTCATATGCGGCTCTTTATAATCTACGATTTACTGTCTATATACAATATACTATGATTAAATTAATATTTATTATTAATTTTTTTTTATTTTTAAAAATATTAAATATAGTGGCATCCATTTATTAGGACATCGAAGATGACAAAATCATTTTACTAAGTTTTGTACTAAAAATTGTAATAGTGTGAAAAGCATCATATTATAAAATTAACCTAAAAAACTACATTCTAATTTACATTATAAACATCTATATTTTTTGTATATTACATAGTTATGCCTAATGTATAGTTTCTTGTGAAGTAAGCTCCAATGAGTCAAACCTCTAAATCCGGAACAGCGAATGCATTATGCACACAATGCACTTTTTTGCAAATAATTTAATGTGAAAATCAAATTACTGCAAAGCAGAAAATATTAAAGATATTCTACTGAATTATCTTTCTCTTTTTTCTACTGAATCATTGATATTAGTAGTTATAGTAGATATATTTAAGTGTTTAAAGTTTGGTGTGCAATAAAGAAATATTTATTTATTTATTATTTATTGAATCTTCATTGAATATATTTAGGTACTAAAAATATGGAATAGATATGTATTTTATATAAATACCGTCAGTAAACATGCCTGTTGCACCTCAAAGAATATATAAAAAAAACTAAGGAAAAGGATTATGAATCTGAATCGAATGCAAATTTCTAAAGCCTAATAATATGAGATGCGACTTCGAATGGAAGTACAAAAATATTACACGACATATCGTATCCTATAAAAGCCTTTTATTATAATCGAAAACTCATTACGAGACGATGTCGACGATAATGAGAAGCGACGCGATGTCAAGCGATTTGGTTTTACACAATGGAAACTGCACTCGAATATCGAGTTTATTGCAGCCGATTAGAGTCTACAATAGTCGCTGAAGTGTGGTCATCCTATACAATAAAACCCTGACTTGTATTATAGCACCTATTACGTCGAATTAGAGTCTATATCCATATAAAAAGCTGTAAATATTGCATCTTATCCTTGTGCATTTCATAGGAATATGAGCGCTATTACCATGGAGGAACGTGCATTTTTACCGAAGATTTGGAATGGTAAGTGTAAAAGTTGATGGATGTTATAAAGTTTTAATTAAGATCATTTACTGAAATGATGGGCATGTAAATTGGCTCAGACACTTTATAGATTTATTGTACCGGCACTTCCTACGCAATGATGGACGAGGCTAGTCCGGCCCTCCAGTTCCTTGAACCATAGCCCATTCTATAGTTGTACCTATAACTATATATAAAAGGCGTAATAGGCATAGTATAGTTGTCTCACCATTTTCACCGCCCTAAACATAGCATCCATCATTTTTTCCTGCTAAGTCTGCTTGAGATCGGCTGATCTCAAGAAGGACTTCAATAAAAAGTATTTTATTAAGGTATAAGTTAAGAACATTTTAAGATGGACAAGTCAATTGATAAATGCTGATGATAAAGAATAAATGAAGAATTAATGTGTTGGAGTATGTAAGAGTTGCGACATATGACACTCGTTTCCTTCTGTTCTTTCTTAAGTTCTTCCGTCTTCCTCTATCTCCCTCCGCCAACATTTATTAAGAATTGATGATCAAACGAACTTGTGAAGTTCGATCAAAATTATGCGAACAGCTTCATTCTAGCGATTTAGGGTTAACATATTGTAGTAACACATCCAAGCCTTCAGCCTTGCACGGATTTAAAAAGTAAAAACAAAGATTGGCAACACTGCTACTACCTGCGCTCCCGCCATTTTGTTATCTATCATTAGTTTAAAGCAATATTCAGTAGGTTATATAAATAACATTTTATATGTAGTTACATAATTATTCTGAATAATCGTTTCAAATTATCAATTAAATTAGTGGGTGGGTTATGAAAGTTCAATACACCAGATATCACACTGTCCCTCACTGGAACATGATGGGTGGGATCCATCTAAATCGCTAGAATGAAGCTGTTCGCATAATTTTGATCGAACTTCACAAGTTCGTTTGATCATCAATTATGCTTCACAGCTTCATTCTAGCGATTTAGGGTTAACATATTGTAGATGTTTAGAGTATAATTTTAATGTAATTAAAACAATATAAATTTAATTGACTATCATTATATTTTACAATTTTATAAACTTAACCTCGACTACTTCAACAAAATAAAATAAAAAGTAGACTTCCTTATCTTATAAATTATTAGATAGATTATAGAATAGATTTGTTTGTGCAAATGAACTCTGACTATCTATGATTTCTTTGTTATAATGTCTCGCAAAAAACACCTTACGTTCTACTCCAGCCGGCTGTTTTCATTATAACCTCTATGCTAACACCTAATTTGTTTGCAGATGAAGTGGATGCATGTCTAGTACTATGTGCACTAAAGATAGATGTATCCACTCCATTGTCATTTAACGTGGATTTGATTCAGTGACTAAGTGTTTGCGAAGACACCGCTAGATAAGGTTCTTTTTTTTTTTTTTTTTTTTTT
>LUGF01003848.1:54788-66805 GCA_001625245.1 Calycopis cecrops | reverse complement strand
AAAAGGCGTAATAGGCATAGTATAGTTGTCTCACCATTTTCACCGCCCTAAACATAGCATCCATCATTTTTTCCTGCTAAGTCTGCTTGAGATCGGCTGATCTCAAGAAGGACTTCAGTAAAAAGTATTTTATTAAGGTATAAGTTAAGAACATTCTAAGATTGACATAAACCAATTGCTATAAGGATATACAGACCCCTAAAGTCTAGCTTGGGCACTAGTCTACCGCAATATACCAATGTTTGTATTTTATTATTTTGTACTGCTTAATAAACACTGTATTAAAATGTGTATTGTGGTGAGAAAAATAAAATAAATTATTATTATTATTATTATAAGTCAACCGATAATTCCTGATGATGAATGAAGAATGAATGAAGAATTAATGTGGTGAAGTATATAAGAATCGCGACATGTGACACTCGTTTCCTTCTGTGTTCTTTCTTATGTACTTCCGTCTTCCTCTATCCCTCCGCCAACATTTATTAAGAATTTTTGGCTTAAGAACTATCTATTTAAAAACATAGATGTGAACGACCGGGCATTGTCTTAGTTGTGTTATGTTTTCCCTACCTTTTCTTTTTTAATGTTTGCTCTACCTGAGAAAGAACCGAACCTGACCTTTACATACCGCCCACAGTGCAAGATATGATTTGATTGGTGTTTACTGCGTTACAATTGCTTGTAATGAATGTTGCCGCTCGGATAGTTAACTGTTACCCCGCTTCCATTGATAATAACTGAGGACGCACCGAAAGTTAAGATTATTGTACCAAACTACAGAGGCATATCAAAAATAAAGAGAGAGAGAGGAGAAAATAAATATTAAAAAAATCCCTTAAAAAGTAAAATTAAATAAATTGTTATCGACAAACAATTTTCTACTCTACTATTTGACATAAAAAAATATTATAGATTCTGAAGTGCTGAATAAACGCGCAAGTTTCACTAGAGACCCTTTAGCATCGAAATAATCTCAATACTGTCCAGACGTTTGTAAGGAGTACGAACACAAACACCGTGCCACGAGCTATAATATACAAAATAGAAGCCACTGGTAAGACCAAGGGGTGAAGGAGAGACCGTTCTCCCTGTGACGATAACTCCAAGAGGTCAGATGGAGCTGACGTGCGTCGTCTGTCGGGTTGAAGAGGAGTGTGAGGGGACCCCTCCTCAGCCAAGATATTAATAGCATACAGCAGCTATTCTTAAAACACTATCAGAAAGCATCTCTTACATCTATGGAAAAGAGGGGAGGTGTGGTCCCCTATCGATGATAAATATACCCCACGAATGTTTTAGGAACGATGAAGCTATATACAACTTCCTACAGCTGTTATTGTCAAAAAACATGCTGATAGAAGTAAAAACTTAAAACTAGCTAATCTAAACATAGCACAAGTAAAGTGGAGCTAAGTTTTTTTATACTATATGGGGACAAACGAGCAATCGGAGCCATTGTCGTGACTACCGACGCTCAGACACAACCGCATAGACAGACAGAAATATTGTCCTCCATCCACCTATTACCTCAATGGCACATGAATGGGGCCCATGCATGACGCCAGCAAATCTGGCGCTTTACGCCGGTATCTTGCAAGTGAGAGGAATCTCCCCGGGGCTGGTCTAATTCGGTTGCAAGCATGCTGAGTGACATTACCTCTTACCTCTTACGTGAAGGCGTAGCATGCATATATTGATATTTTTCCCCGTCCCAAAAAAGTTCTCTGTTGGTATGTATGAGTTCGAGGAGGGCACCACACTCTGTGAGGGTACACGTGAAATGAAAATGGCTCCGGTTGCTCGTTCGTCCCCGTATACTCCCCGGTCGTGCCCATTCGGCTGCACGCAGCGGCACTACCTCTTCCCTCTCACATGTAGCGGCAAATCATATTGGTAACATTTTTTCTCAACGCTTCCAAAAGAGTCCTCACTCGGTATGCAACGTGGAGGAGGGCGGCTCTGATCCGATGACGTGACGCCACACGTGAGCTGTGTCATAAAAATGGCGCCGGCTTTTTGTTTGTGCCCTTGTCGGCAATTCGGCTGCATGCATGAAGCGTGGCCTACCTCATACTTAACTACAGCATTCGTATGATAGTGATAGTATTTTTCCCCGCTTCACAAGAAAGTTATCTTGGTACCTGTGAGGTGGGGGAGGGCCCCACACCAGGGAGTACACGTGAGCCGGTCACGTTTCCCGCAGCCCTCACCTGCTTATTCTTGTTTACGATTTTGACGCGTGATGGCTTGATGGAATGATTGCAGTCCAGGGAGGTGCGTCCGTGCGAGTGGGACCAAGTCAATGCCTTATATAACATCGAAGACGTCTTCTTTTTATAGTATATGGAGGCAATCGAACAGTCGGAGCCATTTTCATGACTACCGGCCCCCATAGATACCCGCAAAGAGGTTATACAGATGCGTTGCCCTCCTTCCTCCTCCCACCTCCTGGGCTACTTACTCAGTACACACCTCACGAAACGTGACACGTCTGTCACTTTACGCCTGTATCGTGACAGCGAGAGGCACCTGCCCGGTCGTGCGGGCCCAGTTCGGCTACATGCATATAGTGTGGCACTACCTCTTACCAATATAATTTATGGACATTTAAAATACATTCACCCTAGTGTTGTTCCGGTGTTGCCTTGAACGTTCTTAACTCATCACCACTTACGGCCATTTTCAATATACTATTAATCGATGGTTTCACCTACTAGAGGTAGATTTTGACATATTATGTAAGTTCCATACGAAACATCTCACAAATCTCTCGTAGCCATTTCCATAGAGAGATAATATAAAGAATACATGTAATAAAACAGTACATTCCATGTCATCCATGGACGATGTTAAAATAGTATTAGAACACAATGTTTTTTAATTTTCTGTTTATATAATATAAAATAGATAGATATATAATTTATACCTGCTAAGCCTGGTCAGCATCTAGAACACTTTTTACTACTAGAAAATCGCTCATTCCTACGGGAAATTCAGTAATTATACTTTACCCGACGGATTTGAAAATTTGAAAGAAACTTTCCGTGTTGTTATGATCTTATGAACGTGGCGGCGTGAATTGTATTTATACCGCGTGTACCACTCATTCCCAACAATTTTCCATTTGAGTTCAAGCGTACGCAATTCCCTAGGGCTACATGCTTTGCAAATTGCGATGACGATAAATAAGTCACAGGGACAATCGTTGAAAGCTGCTGGAGTGGACCTAAGAACAGATTGTTTTTCCCACGGCCAGCTTTATGTTGCCTTTATTACTTCGATTATAATAGAACTACGCTACGCGAACGCAGTCGCTGGCACCAGCTAGTAAGATATATGTTATGTTTTTACTTTGAAATATTTGGAAAATTAAAACTTGTTGAGGAAGTTATCCGATGTTTAATAGTCTGGTTTTTAAAATGCCGGGCGACAGGTTTACCGGCGTTTAATTTGCGGTTGTAAGGTGATACTGGGGTTTAATGTCGCACGGCCTGGGTGACCGAGGGAACCAGCTACCCGGCGGTTGCTGCGGTTTCCTGGAACCACGGACTGTGCAATTCTTCACTAACGAGTAACGATGACACTCATTATAAGTAATGCAGATTTCTCTTCGACGTATGAAATAAAAGAAATTAGAAAAACAATATTAAAATATTTGCCGAAATGTGCCGGCACGTCCAGGGAGGTCTCTCGCCTCCTCTGGCTTACACGAGACCGGAGTAAAACAACAGCTGTGCTGCCGCGTTTCGTGCGGTATGGCCGTGGCCCACGGAGGTGATAGGATTAAGGAGGGCAGCGCATCTGTGTAGCCTCGACTGTCTATGGGCGTGGGTAATCATGACACTGGCTGCGACAGCTTGTTTGCTCCAGTATGCCATTAAAAGAAATAAGAGAGACGAGTAAAGAGACAGTGCTACCCAGGCAGGCTTTTTTCTCCATATTTAATGTAAAGCTTACTACAATTCATGAAAAAGCACTATCCGGAGAACCTGGCGAGGACACACGCTCGACATCAACCTTTATCCGTCAACTAGCCACACTGGCTGCCTTCAATAAACCCCAACAAGACCGATCTCCTACTAATATCACACAAGTTCAATGAGTTTGATTTATACAGGATTAGTTTTTGGTCACCGGCCAAATTTTCAGATTTGATTCAGAATCGACAATACATTCGATTTACGAAATAAAACAAATGAGAAAAATAATATTAAAAATATTTTTGTCCCGTACCAAAATAAATACCGTGTGGGTAACATAATTGACCATTCTGCGGCGGCCGCACGCAGTGGATACGAAACACAATCAGCTGTTGAGGTCAACATTCTCTTCGGGTGCTAATGCGCGTAGGTAAATTTACGTACCGTTTCAAATCGATGTTTATGTAACAAAATATTACAAACAAGACGATAAAATTAAAACACACCCTTGAAATGATGTTTACTTCCTTATTTTTAAATATGGTCAGTGACCAAAAACTAACCCTGTATAGTATAAGGCGGAAAACTTAAACCTTAGGCTTTTCGTAACTAACAGCATTAGCAATACTCAGAAGAATAAGCTGCCCTCCTCCTTCCTCCAATAAGCCATCGGAAACTCGCAAATCCTACGAACTCTGACACAGATGAACTGCTGATCATTCTAGCCACAATCGGCTGTAACGCAATAGTTTACAACCGTTCGTAGACGTCTAGCAAGTCGGATGTAAAAAAATTGCATAACGCAGTAAAAAAACAAATGTGATTGAGTTACGTAATGTGATATGGAACGAATACGAGCACATAAAATGTTTACGGCACTACTCACTTATATAACTTTATTATTGTGCACCTGGCTGATATTTATTGTTAAGGGAAACTGGCAGGGTTTTTAAGTGAGTTATTACCTCCTCAGATATGGGGTCCTCAGATATAATGCTATAGGACAGAGGTCCTAAGTGCGTTACGAAATGAAAATACGAACTCTATGAAAAGCTACATATACTTGCTTTGCATGTCTAAAAAGTTATTGAAGTCAAACTTCTATACGCGCGCTTGACATGGGTTTGGTGGCAAAATTCACACATTAGGCGAGGCAAGGCACAATTTAAGTGAAACTTTTTGTGTTTAAAAAATAAATATCATATGACGTGTTATGTCATTGTAACTACGGTAATGAATTTGAGTATTAAATAAATCATTAAGTTTTAATTCAGTTGTGTGGTCTAAAGCGCACACTTTTTTTTATATTGGTAATTTTTAAATACTAACTGATCTGTATTGACGACCAGGCTGGCGCAGTGGGACAGGGCTCGGATAAGCTGAGCATGTAGCGCCAGGGGTCGCGGGTTCGAATCCCGCCTAGGTCATGGATGTTTATCTATGTATTATACGTATTTCTATAATAAAAATCTTAAATATATTTCCGTTGTCTAGTACCCGTAACACAAATCCTTACGGTACTTAGCACGGGACTAGACTAACGTGGTGTGTGAAGTCCACAAATATTATTATTATTATTATTATTGCATAATAAATATTTCTAAGAGAATATTAATTTTTTTCAGCATTTTTGTGAGCAATCATGTTTCTACCAAACGGAACAAGGGCCCTTAATTGCGTCTCTCTAAAATAATAATAATATAAAAATAACCAAAAAACCAATAGAAATATTAAAAAAATAATCTTGACAGCGTAAAACCTGTAAATTAAACGAATTAGCCATACCATAACTGATTATTTGTTTTATATATTGGTATCTACCTACTTAATCTAAACTAATATTATAAAGAGGAAAGACTTGTTTGTGTGTGTGTGTTTGTATGTAACGAATAGGTTCCGAAAGTACTGGACCAATTTCAAAAATTCTTTCACCATTTGAATGCTACATTCTCACAGATTAACATAGGCTATTTTTTACCACGAGAAAATGCTTCATTCCCATGGGAAAACGGGTAAACTTCTAAACGGCTGAACCGATTCGGTTAAAATTTTATATGGGTATTTCGATGGTTTAATGGATGCTTAAAAAATACAATTGGATCCGGTAGGTGGAGCGGCTGTCGGTATGTCCATTACTAAACGCCTGGACCGATTGGGTTGAAATTTTATATTTTGTGTATTTAAAAAAAATGGATGTCTTTCTGTATGTTACATTTGGATCTATTCTATATGGATACCTAATTCTAGAATCGTAACGCATAATGTATTTGAGAAAGTGATGATCTTTAGTAAAGTTGCTCTAAATGCGCCCACGAAGGTTTCTAAGTTGGCACGACCAATTTTCGACAGATGGCGCTACTGTCATTCCAATGAATTTTATAAATTGCTATCATAGTACATGCCGACGTATCTGTTGATGGCGTAGCAACGCGCGCACAGTACAGCTAGTGGTAAATAAATTGAATGATAATAATTTAATTAAGAAACAAAGTTAAGTAGGAACAAATTTCTGGGTAATAACAAAGTAAGAGTGATAACGTGTACTCTTTATTTAGTCTCACCAACCTCGAGATCTTCTTAGAAATTATCAATGAGAAATTTTATGTACGAAATGTTTAAAATATACTTTAATGTTTCATCAAATCTGTTTGATGATAAATATTGCTTTTTCCTCATAATTTATTCGTCACAGTGCTTGATTATACACTCTGTCCTTGAATGCCTGTAACAAAGATGCCCTAAATACCTAGGGCCCGACGTTTCAGAAGCCTTACAGCAATCATCATCAAATACGTTACAGTTGCTTTTGTTTGTTGTTGTTGTTGTTTTTGAAATTTTGCCGCCTTTTTCGTCCTTGCCGCGCCTATGCTATATCACTGGCATAAAGTCTATGGTATGTCGCTGGCATATAGCATACTGGCATATAACATGCTGGCATTTAGCATGCTGGCCGTGTGACACACAGATGATCTATGCGTACGTGAGGTTACGTGCACCAAATCACGAGTATATTTATCAAACTAATTCCGTTCGCCTAATGACAGGCGGCCTATTTCTCCGAATGTCATGGCGTCATGCGGAAGATAGGGCTTTGGCGTCTTTACCTGCTTTAGAAAGTGTATTAACCTACTTCGTGATAGCGAAGGTGTTCCAGTTGAACGTCTGGGCCTCTGGGGTTAGGGGTTATAGCCCCAGAACTAAGGGGTTACTGGTTAGTATGGGTTAGATAAAGGTTTCTTTTAAAGTTCAATGTATGCCCCAGAAAGCGTTCAAAAAGTTTCAAGCAACAAATTTAAAAAAGTAGTTAAAGAACGCTTGTGTGGTAAGGGATATTACAAAGTAACAGATTTTATGACAGATACCACACATTGGGAATAGTACCCGGGCGACTTCTGTACAAAAATAAATGTAAATTATTAAATTTTTTATTCCCATTCAGGTCCCGCCTTACCGCGTCCGTGCAGTATGTATATAAACTGTGTAATGTGGGCTTAGGGTCAATTCACACCAAAAGCGCGGCGAAGCGCAGCGAAACGGTGCCCAGTTTATGTGTCATATGAATTTCAACTTTATAATAATTACTATAATACTTATTATGGCATGAGAAACTCGAACGAGACGAGCGGATTCCCGCGAAGTCGCTGGAGTGCGCGAGAAGTCGCTGGAATGCTCCAGAAGTCGCGAGAATTCTATAATAAGTACTAATAATAAAAATAAGTAATAGTAATGAAAATAAAGTTGAAATTCACATGACACATAAACTGCACTCCGTTTCGCTACGCTTCGCCGCGCTTTTGGTGTGAATTGACCCTTAGCATTGCACAGTTTTTTGTTGCTCTCTTCTGCCCCTGTCCCTATAATTTCTCACAGCCTTACGTAACGTATTTGCGTATCTGTCCCGTCACTGTCCTATCGGCGAGACGTTATCGTGAACAAATATGTCAGTTTACTTAATCAAATGTATACAGCATTTTTTGAAGGCGTTCTGGCTATAGACAGGGTTTATTTTTTTGTAAACGAATATATAGGGCAGAAAGGTAACGAGATGGTGTATCTCAGTAAAATTGCTACGCTGCATCATCATCATCATCATCATCATCAGCAGTTCCGTGCGATGAGGTACATCTCACTACCACCACAAAAGATATATTGTCGCGTGTGGTTTGTTTTTTGCCAGTGGCCCATTAAAAATACGAAGAGAAGACACTTCATATTTTCCAGTTTGTACAATGGGCCCATCGGCCATGTGCCATTTTGATACTAGCAAACCTTACGAAACGCGACAGCACAGCGATCATTTTAAGCCGGTATTGTGACTGCTTCTACAGTAGCACTGTCTTGGTATTTACGATGCGCTGTGGTTCATCAAAACTGAACTGAAACCTGACGTTTGAATGAGATTCGCATCAATCTCCCATGATACTATCCATGGTGTTTCACGCCAGCTCGTAAACTTCGTGTGGCCATAAAAATGATCAACTGGCGGTTTTTGTTGTGGTTTTACTGTGGCTGTGTTGTGATGTAACGAAAGTGCTGTTTTGTCGCTGTGGCCCATCAGTCATTTTGACGCCTTATACCTACCGCAGTTTCATCATAATCAGCAGTATGGTTCAATAATATCCAAGCCAATTTCCAATTAACCGTACATACGACTAGACCAGAAGGCAGTCAGTGAACTCTCCTCCTATACCTCTACTCCTGGTCTACCAGGAAAAGGCTCCTGGTCTACCAGGTCTTCAGCCTTTTATTGATGACTAGACTAGACTAGGCAGTCAGTGAACTCTCCGTCTATACCTCTACTCCTGGTCTACAAGGAAAAAGCTCCTAGTCTACCAGGTCTTCAGCCTTTTAATGATGATTAGACTAGACTAGACTAGGCAGTCAATGAACTCTCCGCCTATACCTCTACTCCTGGTCTACAAGGAAAAAGCTCCTGGTCTACCAGGTCTTCAACCTTTTATTGATGATTAGACTAGACTAGACTAGGCAGTCAGTGAACTCTCCGCCTATATCTCTACTCCTGATCTACCAGGAAAAGGCTCCTGGTCTACCAGGTCTTCAGCCTTTTATTGATGCCAGTGTGTAAAGCATTTGCAATCACAAACATTTTACGTTCAATGCTTGCTCGTTTTTATCTTTGCTAAAATCAGCCAATCCAAAATGTACATACAGTTCTTGATTATGTCAGCCTTCCTAAACAATCGGGATCAATTTCAAAACATTTATCGAAACTTTCCCACCTATGCCAGCTAACCTAACCTAACCTTTTATCGTTAGGCAGTATTTAGCTATTAGAAATTGATTATAATTTTCCGGTAGGTATTTTAATTCAGATAAAAAGCAAGTCCTTGACTGACCTTGACCTGACGGCTGGGGCCACACAAAAACGAGGCCTTGACCTCAAGACAACAAAAAAAACCTTCCCGTAGTATAATACTCTAACATAATACGGCGTATACGATTTCTAAGATTATGAGAAATATTTTTCCTCGTTCGCTTTAGGGTTATCGCTTTCGATACTTTTTAAAATAGAAATAATGGTTTGCGCGTAGCAATCGCCCTATATATCCCTGGCTTTCTGCCACATATCGATGTGTATTTAATGAGTTTCTTGAACTGCTGCAAATATCTGCACTGACCTGATGTCATGATCAATTGCGTAATGTACCAGATGTCATTTAGGTGCTAGCGCAAAAATGTACTGGTAGTTCGAAGAAAGTTCTACATGAAACTCTGGTCCCGGCTTTTATAATCACACTTTGACAGCCTTGTGGTCTACTGGTAAGCCTGGTCCTGGGTTCGAATCCCGGGTCGGACCAAAAAATTGTTATTGGGATTTTGCAATTTCTAATAACAGTCCGGAGTCAGGAAGTTGGCGGTGATACACCCCCGTGCCTCGGAGAGCACGTTAAGCCGTCGATCCTGCGCCTGATTCCTCACCGGTCGTGTCGGATTGCCGTCCCATCGGAATATGAAAGTGAGGGAATAGAGAGTGCACTTGTGTTTGCGCGCACACTTGTATAATATACCCTGCGCATCTGGCTCGTCTCTGTAGAGACGGCCGCCGAAGCCGAAATCGGCTAGGAGGATATTAATCACACTGTGTGATGCGGACTTTTTTATAATTTAAGGGGGCAAAGGAGCAGTTGACGAATTTTCATGACTATCGACGCCCATAGACATCCGCACTGACTGACAGATGCGCTGCCCTCCATCCTCCCCCCTCCTACCCGGGATATAGTGTGTATTTATATTCATATACTCAACATGGTAAATGAATTTAAGAGTAATAAGATTTTATAGAGGATGGTTAATATTATTATTGCTGTTGATGATCGTTGGTCAAACTGACGCAACTGGCCTTATCGCTGACGTAAGTGTAATCATCCAAATCTATGAATGTTAATGTTAGGCTTACTATTGATTACTGATTGTTAGAGATAAGGTATTATGATTGACCGATATGAAACGATGAAGGGATGAAAGAGGTAATGCCACGCGGTGTTCATGCATGTAGCCGAGTTGAGCCGAGACCCCTCAGGCTGGCATGCAGGTACCTCTCGCTGACACGAGACCGGCGTAAAATGACAGCTGTGCTGTCGCGTTTCATGCGATGTTCAAGTAGCCGGTAGCCTATGGAGGGAGGAGGAAAAAGGGCGACGCATCTGTTTATCTCTACGCTGATGTCTAAGGGCGTCGGTAGTCATGAAAATGGCTCCGATTGCTCGTTTGCCTCCTTATACCATAAAAAATAAATAAATAATGGCATACGGCCCTTTTCTATATTCTATCTATCGGTGGATTGAGCTACTGGAGATAGATTTTGTAGATAATAACTCAAATAAATTGTATGTCTTAGCTGACAAGGCCCTAGCAAGGAACAATATTTTTTTTACCGCTCAAGGGGCTCACACGCAGGAGATTTACCTGATAATACCACTAACGGCTCCAAACAGTATATTTGGGGTTATATAAATGAATTCCCATATTCTTCCGTCAGTTTCCGATTCATCGTTAAACTATCAGGAAAATCATGAACACAACACGTGTTACCGGATGTTACATAAGAGCGAGAGCATACGCGCTACTTTCAGCATCGATGCTGCATCACGATTTAGCTGTATTTCTCTGCGTCAAGTCGCGGCATCGGAATCGCGCGATTTAGCGATTGCTCCGAGGCTCGATACGTAAGGCTCAATTCACACCAAAAGCGCGGCGAAGCGCAGCGAAACGGAGCGCACTTTCAGTGTCAAAAGTAAATTTAAATTTTATTTTCATTACTGTAGTACTTATTATCGAATTCTCGCGACTTCCGCGCGGATTCCAGCGAAGTCTCGCTCAGTCGCGGGAATCTGCGCGACTCGTTCTAGTTTCTCATGCGATAATAAGTATTATAGTAATTATTATAAAGTTGAAATTCATATGACACATAAACTGCGCTTCGCTTCGCTGCGCTTCGCCGCGCTTTTGGTGTGAATTGACCCTAACACTGGAAGCCGCTTTGCGACTAAATCGCCAAGTTCGGCGTTTTTAAGTGTGCCTGCTAAGCGCCTGGTCGCTGCACTCAGCTTCTAAAAAGCGACTACTTCGCCAATCGCCGATACTAAAAGCAGCATGTATGCTAAGAGAAAGGCACCCTCGCAACATAAAATGTATCCAAATGTCTCACTATCGCTGTATTATGCAGATGATTTCCTGTTCGATTAACATAACTTTCGATTTTATCGGAAATCTAATTACATAGAAGTACCAAACAGATACCACGATTATAGGTTTAATTTAAGGTCCAAAGGTCACGAGTAGATTTCATAATACCTAAAGCACCTATAATCATTACCTCAACACGTTCTGACAAAGCAACTAAAATACACATTAAACTGTGTTATTTTTCAATAAAACTTTGGTACCAATGGACTCCTATAATCTTAGGTCTATCTGACGCCTGTCAGATTTTGTTGTTGCTAAGAGGTAGTGCCACGCTGCATGCATACAGCCGAATTAGGCCGGCATGATTGAGGAGGTACCTCTCGCTTACACGACACCGACAAGTGACAACCGTGCTGTAGCGTTTCGTGTGTGGAGGATGGAGGGCAA
>LUGF01003848.1:38330-48650 GCA_001625245.1 Calycopis cecrops | reverse complement strand
TATTACGCACAATAGAATGGAATAAATGGACAAAATATTATAAATATTTAGAGTTGAAAAAATAATTTGCCTTTTTGCTTTGTTGTAAATAAGATTCCTAACAGAGAACAATTTTGTTTATTTATATAGTCGATAATCTAAGCTATATAATTTGAATATAATTAAACACGTATAAATATTTTTAGGTGTAATTAATTCTAATTAAATATAGTTAATTACATCATATTTTTTACCACTAACGCTTGTTTATAGAATAATAAACTAATATAATAAAATTCTGACAGATTATATAAGCATTGTATGATAATGCGAAATGAAACAGATTTGAATAATATTATCATAAAAGTACATAATATAAGAAATGCATTTATTTACTAGCGTAATGAATTTTGAATAATTAATATTATTTGCTGCGTTTTAAAATGTATTAAATAATATTTAGTAAGCATGATTCAAAGGTTTTTGTGCCGAATCAGAAAAAGATTTATTATTATACGCTAAATATCACAGAATAGCCAGAATGCTAAAGATAGATAAATAAGGTTATGGGTCGCCGACATCGAGATCGGGAAACGTAGTAGGTCTGCAACTTGATTTAAGTTGCATCTTTTACTAAAAAGTCGGTCTTAAAAATGTCTTGTTAGCTTGACTTACATATCAGTACCGTTACTTGTGCTCCGGAAGTTTTATCTCACTTAATAAGAACTGTCTAAACTGTAAACTACGGCGAATTTATAGATAACGTATTGTTTACAGTGTGCTCCGGGGCGAAAGCTCTTTGTAGACGCCGCAACAATAATGTTCTCAGAAATAATTAGCAGCTCTTCGGAAGAGCAGTGGAATGAACGAGGTGGACTGTGCTGGTGGTATGTGACGCACTTTGATGTGTTAGGTTTATTTAAGACTAGTTGAGTCCCGCGGTTTCACCCGCATAACCCATGTACTGCGATCCTTTTCGTCGGTTGTCGGGGGTCGAGGGACCCGGCAGCCTCTCTGGCCATGATAACACTAGATAAGTTAGCTATTATAAACATGCTCATTTCGAGATGCAACCATGAAAAGGGCTGAACTACTCGTTTGCCCGATATTTTTTTTTTATGACATAGGAGGGCAAACGAGCAGCCGGAGCCATCTTCATGACTACCAACGCCCACAAACATCCGCATAGAGGCTATACAGATGCGCTGCCCTCCTTTCTCCTCTACTATTAAAGATACTATTAAAAAGAAAAACGTGTCTTTGGTTCGGGTCCATTTCGGCTGCAACGCAGCAAAATCAATTCTTACAAACTCTTATTACGCTCCAGTGACGTTGAGAAAGTGATGATGATTAGGCGTCTCTTTCTAATTGATGACTCACAGCTGATAGTATTTATAGCAGTGAAGCGGCAGGTCACCAGGTGCACTGACATAACTGCGTCTGTCTGTGTGCTTCACGTCGTATACCTACACCGATATTTTTTTTTTAATGGTAAGTGTGGGGCAAACGAGCAGTCGGAGTCATGACTATCGACGCCCATAGACATCCGCGTAGAGACTATACAGATGCGCTGCCCTCCTTTCTCCTACCACCTCCGTGGGCCACCGGCTACATACACACCGCACAAAACGCGACAGCACAGCTGTCACTTTACGCCGGTCTCGTGTAAGCGAGAGGTACCTCCCCGGTCGTGCCGGCCCAATTCGGCTGCATGGAAGCAAATATACAAATTTTATAGTTTAGGGGGGCAAACAAGCATTGGCGGTCACTTAATGCCTATTTTAATAGTATAAGGAGGCAAACAAGGTGTCGGAGCCATTTTAATATTTATAACGACGCCCGTAGACATCCGTGCAGAGGCTACATAAGTTCGTTGCCGTCCATCCTTCAACCTCCTACCACCACCAGCTACACCGCACGAAACGCGACTGCACAGCTGTCACTAGCGATGCCTATGGGCATCCGTATAGAGATTATCTGCATTGCCATTCTCACCCCAGGCTACCGGAAACTCAAACACCGCACGAAACGCGACGCAGCAGCCACTTTACGCCGCTATGTGAGCGCGAGGTACCTCCCCAAGCGTACCCGTAGTTTCTAAATTTACCACACAAATCCGTCTGGCTTCCGTCGCGGAGACATTTTAATGCGTTCACACCCATGTGCAACCAATAGTGCACAATTTTAACTACGTGCGACAATGATTGTAGAGTTTGTGCTGTACTCGAGTAGAAAGATAAAAGGGAAGAGACAAACTATATACGAACATGGATATAGATGTTATGTCAGGGTAGGCGAACCTTTATGCATTTACGTGCCAATTTTCAACCAGTTTACTGAGGCCTTAGACGTGCCATCGAATAATCTTGGCTTTATGATAAATAGTATATTAATGAATATTATCAGCTCTAAATTAATTATTTACCACAAAAAAGTGCCTGAAATATTGTGTCACGTGCCAGCAATGGCTCGCATGCCATTGGTTCGTCATCCCTGTTAGGGTCAACTCACACCAAAAGAGCGGCGAAGGGCAGCGAAGCAGAGCGCAGTTTATGTGTCATATGAATTTCAACTTTATTTTCATTGCTATAGTACTTATTATCGAATTCTCGCGACTTCTGGAGCATTCCAGCGAATTCTCGCGCATTCCAGCGACTTCGCGGGAATCCGCGCGTCTCTTTCGAGTTTCACATGCGAGAATAAGTATTATAGCAATTGTTATAAAGTTGAAATTCATATGACACATAAACTGCGCTCCGTTTCGCTGCGCTTCGCCGCGCTTTTGGTGTGAATTGACCCTAAGCCTAGTCTCGTCGCCCGAAGAGCACTCATTCCAATCCTGTCTTTCCCATTCCTGAAGAAGCTGTATTGTACTTCTCTTATCTTCAACAGCATAAATATCCAGAAAATAATCAGAGAACAAGCTGTGTCCTCAAATAGAAAAGTAAAATAATTCCAAACTTTAGAAGAGTTAGTTTTACATAGAATTTTTTTCGGACTCACTATAATTTCGTATTTCGGTTATTAGTATACATATAGTTAGTATTATATAGTTACGGAGTTCCTTATAATATAGCAACATTTATTTGATCCCGTGTTCACTGAACAAAGAGCTCTCAAGAAATATAACACGTTTTTATTATTATTTTTTGTAGTCTAGGGTGGCAAACGAGCAATCGGAGACAGTTCATGACTACCCAGGTCTATAGTCATTCGCATTCGCATACAGGCTATACAGATGCGTTGCCCTTCTTCCTCCTTTTCCCTCCATAGGCCACCGGCAACTTACACGGCTTACGAAACGCTTTTGGTGTGAATTGACCCTTACAGTGTGTAAGTAGGTATCTGGTATAAGAAGGGCTTTCTCTGTTCCAGCACCGACATACAACGTAGTGGACACAGCATAAAATAATCATAACATTTAATTAAAAGTATACGTAGACTATATAAATAGAAAGCGTGTTCCCAATGGCTAGTTCTAGAATCTAGTAATCACTGCGGTACCTAACCCGCCTAGATTCCTGGAAGGTGATGAGATCTGATTAGGTAGATAACGGTTTAGAAAGTGTTTCTAATGGATAAACTTGAATCAACAATTATACTAGTTTGATAAGTGTCATCGCTTCGTGGAAGAACTAAAAGGTTAGTAAGATGTAAGGAAATAAGGTAGTGTCACGGTATTGGTAGTCCTGAAAATGGCTCCGACTGCTCGTTTGCACTTTTACACCTACTCTAAAAAAAGTCGTTGAAGAAGATTTCCCCTTTTCATCTGCCGCTTTTGGGCATAATATTCGTCCAAATCGGATGGGTGGTGCTTTTGGCGCGAAATACAATGATGATTCGACTGCAGGTCCGAGCAATTCCTCGGAACTCTCCCCGGAAAAAATGCATTAGATGATGCCTGGCTCCCTGTATATTTAATAATATTATACTGACCAAAGCTTTGAAGTTATTTGCTAAGAAATTGGTGCATAGCAATAAGGCTGCCTTTGTGGACATTTATATATTGTACTAGCTGGCCCCGCGGTTTCACCCGCGTTTAATTTCTAATAAATCCCTATAAACTTCAACACCCTATTTCACCCCCTTAGGGGTTGAATTTCTAAAAATCCTTTCTTAGCGGATGCCTATGTCGTAATATCTACTTGGATGCCAAATTTCAGCTTGATCCGTCCAGTGGTTTGGGCTGTGCGTTGATAGATGGCTATGTCACGTTTAAGTTTTGTATATATAGATTGTTAAGATATTTATGTGCACAATAAAGAATATTTATTTCATTCATTCAAGCTTTGGTACCTAAAAAGGTAACACATTTTCACTGTCTAACATTGTAGGTTGTTGACAGTGTTACCAGTTCTTCCGTCAGCATACAAGGCTAGAGCCGCGACCTCTACCGTCACCAACACGTCTACGCGAATACTAATTCCATAATCAACAGTCTCATCGAGTGGCCACACTTGAGGACCGCTTCCTCTCCTCTCCGACCTCGGGCCATGGGTTTTCCTTAATTGCTATTTCAGCTAATTTCCGCATGTTTTCCTCTAAGAGAAACGATTCCTTTTACTATCACCAAGTAGATGTTATAAGGACTTTATTTAAGTAACTTACGCTAAGTCTAAGACTGAGTTAGTTTTCTAAGGAACTCTTAAGCTTGGAGTAAGAAAACGCCAGTGCGACCGCTCTGCCTCAGAGTGCGTATGTCATGGTAATCGATTTTTTTCCAGAGATTTATAGTGACTAATGTATTATAGCTCGCTTTATATACTTGATTATAGTACATTAATAACGGTTCCTTTGCATTAACCAATTATCAGCAAACCGTGCTAGTAGTTTTCTAACTAATAAGAGGTAGTACCACGCTAGTAAGTAGTAAGGGGTAGTGCCACCTAGCATGCATGCATGTAGCGGAGAAGGGCCGGCACGACCGGGGAGCTCCCGCTTACACGATGCCGACGTAAAGTAACAGCTGTGCGTTCGCGTTTCGGCGGTGAGCTAGTAGCCAGTGAGCCATTTAGAAGGTAGGAAGGCACCTCTGTAACCTCTATGCGCATGTCTATAGGGCTATAACGGTTTAGAAAGTGTTTCTAATGGATAAACTTGAATCAACAATTATACTAGTTTAATAAGTGTCATTGCTTCGTGGAAGAACTAAGAGGTTAGTAAGATGTAAGGAAATAAGGTAGTGTCACGGTATTGGTAGTCCTGAAAATGTCTCCGACTGCCCGTTTGCTCCCATTATCCAAAAAAAAAAAAAAAAAAAAANNNAAATAGAAGTAATGACCACGGCTACACGTATAAAAAGGCGCAGTTATTGCACAAGAGCTAATTCGCATCTGGCATAGTTAAGTACTATTTATACGACGCGACGGTCTCAATCCGCGCCCGGTGCCGCCGCCAGTCCGTGATACACATGTCGGCTAGGAAACTATTGTGTTGTGTCTTACACGAGACCTGTGGAAAAGTAGCCGGTGGCCCGTGGAGGTGGGAGGACAAAGAAGGGTAACGCATCTGAATAACAGTCATGCTGGTTTCTTTAGGCGTCGGTAATAATAAAAAGCGACTGCTCATACACATCCCTATACTATAAAAAAGGCTATAGAAACCAAAATACATGATACATAAGCCAAAAACATTACCCTTCTTTTAAAGCAGTCGAGTGATAACAAACACACGTACAAAAATTAACCTTTAGACAGCCCTATTTTCGTGTTAACATAAATAGACATTAGCGGTATGTTGATAATGAATAAACAACAAACATAAAGTTTAGCTATCGCCCCTGAAGCTAATTATCGGAGTTTTAACAAAAACAATTCATTACAAGCCATAAACGAAGCGGAAGGAACTGTAAGGGCGTGTGCACACTGCACAACCCGCCAGCCAGGATACTGAGCCTATGAATTTTGAAGTTTTTTTTGGAATAGAATAGAATAGAATTTATTTAGAACAATTACACTGTTACACATCATATATGAGATATATTGTTACTGCTTTATTCTAAGGCACATTATACATTTAATACGGTACAAAATAATCAAGAAAAAGAAGGATGTCAAATAGCGAAAAAAAAATTAAAAATTATTATAATAGCGGCACAAAACAGAGATCACTTGTACAATTAATACCAGCCGTGGTTACGAGCGGACTCAACCGAAACCGGCCGAAACGTTGAGCAAATGTATGTTTTCGGTAATACCTTTTACTAAAATATGTAATTCGATACTAAAATAAACTTCCAAATGTGTAATAAACGCTAAAGTCTCAAACAAGTATGACTGTGAGCCAATGAAGTTCAATAATTATTAATAACATACATCCCTACATTTGGTTGCTGCTAAATACATAATATAATATGCCTTTGTAATAAATTAATCCCAAATGTATTGATTTTACTTAAAAAACCGGCCAAATGCGAGTCGGACTCGCACACCGAGGATTCCGTACCAACGAAAGGTTTTTGGCGACATATTTTACCAGAAACTAAAATAATTTGGTTTTTCATAGCGTTTGTATGAACGACAAAGTTGTATTTGCGTTTTTTGAAAAGTATTATTTCTCAAAAACTAATAAAGATATCTCGCTCAAACTAATTTTCGTTGAAAGTTTCCACTGAGATCTACAGCATATATATTTTTTGTATTTCTTACTATCTATGTTTAAAAGTTAAAGTGGGGGGACCCCCAATTTTTCACTTTGGTCGTGTCTATCTCTCAAACAATTGACGAAAAATCGTTTTAGTACCTAACCTTAATGTCATTTTTGAAGACCTATTCATAGACATCCCTCACATGCAGATTGGACAAAAAAAAATTTGGATAGAGTCTAATGAATGGAGTGCCGCTCCTTTATATTTTAATTTATTTATTTTTATTCAAAATTTTCATAGCGGTTCACAGAATACATCTATTTACAAAGTTTCAACTACGAAGGCCCAAATGTCAGAAAACGGTTTTTTGCCATTTGGTTGCGGAACCCTAAAACCATCCAGACACTATAGAAAGTGTATGTATATCACGCAATTACAGACGGACTTGCGTGTCCATCTTGTCGACATGGTACAATAGTGCTAACTGATTGATTTCCATGTCTATGTGTGAACGGAATTTTAATTAGGTGTTATCTACTTGATTAGATATCCTACTCGCCTACGTTCACCAGGGTTTGTGCACACACGTTTCTCTACATTTCTCCATCCCCCAATAATCATCAATACAAACCTGTGGGCATTGATGATCGCTTAACATCAGGTGGCCCCAACTGCCCGTTTGTCCCTAAGCCAGAAAACCCAGTAGCAATACCAGGTCTAAACCCATACTCAAAGAGTTACCTCTTGTTTTTACCCCCATTATTGATTGTTCTCACTTTAATCCCACCAATAGCTAAAGATAAAAAAAGCTACGTTCTCCGACTCCAAACGAGTCCTCCCTAAAGACGTTATTTTTTATAATAAAAGGGGGCAAACGAGCAGTTGGAACCATTATCAGGACTATCCGACGCCCATAGACATCCGCATAGATATAAAAAGTAACAGATGCGTTGCCATCCTTCCTCCTCCCTCCTCCATGGGCCACCGCGACCTATACACCGTATGAATCGAGACAGCACAGCTCTCAGTTTCCACCGGTCTCGTGGCACTACCCCTTCTTATTAAAACGTTATAATTATTCATTATTGAACATAATATAAAGATAAGAACGACAGTATGCAACAACCTTTACGTAAACATTGTAACCGCCTCAGTTCACCCCTAACCGTTTTATGGTGATTATTTAATTACCAAACGATTTGAACCTTCAGTTAGAACGTAGGCGGAACTAATCTAATGACCGTTTAATCTGAAACACGATATGATTTCATTTATTTAAACGTTAACAATTTCAAGCTAAAATCAATTTATGGTTTTCATCATTTAATGTTTTAATTAGGTTTATTTTTTCTCTATTTTAACCGCCAGGTACAATGGACAAACGGCCAGCCACCGTCATGTTGAAGTCAATTGTCAAAGTCATGGAAAAATCTTACTACCCTTCAAAAGAAAGATTTTCAACAGAAGAAGTTCAACAGAAAAATCAAAGACATGGGAATAAATTCTACGCCATCTCTGCATAGCAGCGTCGAATCTGACAGAAAGTAGGTGTACCTTCCACAAACTTAATATATTGATTAATGTAACGATCGTAAAATTTCGTTTGGTTTGTAAAATCGAACTAGCCAAATACTCCTCATTGATCCATTAGGACTAACGGGCTGTATTTTACGACAGAGTTGGCGGGATGAATATGGGCTTCGATATCTATGATCCAGAAGACTATTTACGGGACTGGAAAGCCTATTTCATGGACCATCTTTCAGTTATCGATTTGTTCAGAAATTCTTCTACCAAGATGCCAATAGCCATGAAAACCTATTTGTTATAAAATATATGTATGTGTAATAATTCAGTCAGCAGCGTTAGATTAATGTCTGATATTAAATAAAATCGAGAAAAAAGCCGTGGGCGACAGCCACTCCACACATTCCCCGTTTCCTGATGTTTATGACACGTATAAATGGACAAATATTTTGTTTCTGGTAACATCGATTATTGTCTATGGTCGTTTTTATATCTTGATTACTTTAGACCACCGGAGTCGACGCACATCCCCAACACCTCGTCATTTCTTAAAAATAAACTATACTTCAAAGGTATACGGTTTATTTTTGAAAAAACCAATTAAAATTAGGATTGAGTTTGGATATTATGAAATGTAAAGTCATCTTTAATAATGGACTCCTTAATTTTTATGGATAACAAAATTAGCTGCTCCGTTCTTATGGTCCTGAAATGGATATTCAACTCTAAATTTTACAAGATAAGGTCGATTATTTCACGTTTCTTCTGACATTTCTATTTCGTACGGTGTTTTGGAAAGTTTTTTGGGGGTTTTAGGTCCCGTTGACAAATTATTATGCTGTAAAACCGAAATCTAATTTATTTTTTTGTTTGTGTTTTTGTTTTATCAAAACATAAATGTTTATCGAAAATATTTAGATACATGTTTTCAAACAATACGAAAATAGTTTTTTAGGCCTCTGTGATTAGAATAGAGTCGAGATAGTAGAGTTATTTCAATAGGTGCCTAAAACAAGACATCTTTATATTTGTTATACAGACATAATATATAAATACCTACAAATAATAAAATCTACAAACCGAAAATGGAAGAAAAAAAACCAGCAGACATTGGCGGTAGTATGATGTGAGGTAGAGACTGATGATGGTCGTACTGACTCAATTCATCTACAATACAGAATAGCCTGTCACTGATCTTATTTTACTTATTACCAACTTTCTTAAAAATCAACAATAAACACATGAAATGTTACACCTCTATCAAGATGTCTACGGTAATCCCTTGCCAACGCAAGCAGAAAGCATGTTGAATGGCGACGGTTGCCCACTTATTACCCCAACAATTTCCTAAAGCAAAAAAGCAAGCGATCCTGCACGCCTCGCATCAGGAGGTGACAGGCTTGAAATCTGTGACAGACAGACGGACAGGAATAAAGATATCCGCGGAGCTGGCGATAAATCAGTCTGGCAGGGGAATGACGTGATATTATCTGTGGCCTGGCTTTATTTGTCCGATTTGTTTTATAATTAGATCTACTGCAGACGCATTTCGTGTATCTGATTTGTTGTTTTTAGCCTGGCTTCTGATCGTGTGTAATATATCTGGATGTGCTTTTTACTGTCCAGAGTTCTGTTTTCTTCAGGCTGTAAAAATAGAAATACGCTTTTTAGAGCGGTAAGGCCCCACGTCCCTTATCACTCTGAAAAACAAGGTTGGTCTTATCAACTTTCATGAGCATTAGAAGCAAGAAAACATTCTGTCGGAAAGAGTAAAATTTGAATGCAATGTGAAGCTCGCTATGGGGCCAGAGGAAGGATAACATCAAATGAACGATGGGACAAAAACCCCGTACAGGAAGACTATGTAGTAGCTGTGTTGTTGGTCAAGGAATTCCATAATCTCGCCTTGCCGCTTCAGATCGGTTCCAAGTAGCTCTGCAGTCTTGGCCTTCAATAAAACACGACTAATCTCAAAAGTATATGAAAGAAGGACACGTGATTACTATGAAGCCGGTAATGATAGTACTGAGTATTAGGCCATAAATCACCAACATAGATCTGATTGTTTATACTTTACTAAGATCCACTTAGACACAAGCCTATTAGCTTTTCACAAAACAGTGAGACGTAATAATATAAAATTAAAAGAAAAAATGGTCCCAGAAAGGAGCCTTGTGGGATCCCAATTTATTTATTACTGCTTTATATCGATCCGACCAATTCTCTAA
>LUGF01003845.1:25624-45767 GCA_001625245.1 Calycopis cecrops | reverse complement strand
CACACACACACACATAGACACAACTAAATAAATAACAATAAATCTAAAATTTATAAGTTTCAATATCTAATGGCTAAGTTATATTTGAAAAAAAAACTCATAAGTTAAATTTAGCTTAGACTAAAAAAACTAACGAAATATTCTGATTAAAGTCGAAGTCGAAACAGCACATATGCTCTACTAATCGAATAAAGTTTCGAATAAAAGGTACCAGGAATACATAACAAAGGGGAAGCCATCTGCAACAATTGAATGCACGCTGTTCTGTTCTTGTGTGCGTGAACATTAACAATCCACCCGATACAAGTTTCATTCATAAATCGATGAATGAGCGTACAAATTACGAGGCGATAGAAAAAACCCATCTGTCAGCGAGGAATGTGTGACGCGATAAGGCAGCCGACACACTGGTGACGTAATGGCGATTATGCACCGTGTGCTGTGTAAGTAAAACTTCAGATAAAAACGAAACCAGTTAGAGTTTACATAAGAAATTATAAAAGGATAAGTAGGATACGGATACGTTTTACTCCTCCTTTTTTT
Source organism: Calycopis cecrops (assembly GCA_001625245.1). Lineage (NCBI taxonomy): Eukaryota > Metazoa > Arthropoda > Insecta > Lepidoptera > Lycaenidae > Calycopis > Calycopis cecrops. The sequence goes on along the minus strand of LUGF01003845.1, from coordinate 45,224 downwards.
ACACCAACGGGTGGTGTAAAAAAAGGAGGAGTAAAACGTATCCGCGCATATCCGTTGCGTACCTTTCTTTATATCACAGTAGTCGTTCCTAAGGAGTAATCATACAGTTGTGTTTCGAAAATGATAAAGTTGTTTTCATTTATAAATGGATATGAGCGTAGAATTACGAGACGATAGGAAAAACACCTGTTATCGAAGAATGTGTGAACTCAGACGCGCGATAAAGCCACCGCCACACTGGTGACGTGATTGTTAGTTTGTGTGACTATAAATTTGTAATTATCTCACGATAGAGTAACATCTATTACAATCGTTTGAGCGATATCTATACTTCTATACTAATAATATAAAGCTGAAGAGTTTGCTTTTTTGTTGTTTGTTTGTTTGAACGCGCTAATCTATGTAACTACTGGTCGTATTTTAAAAATTCTTTCAGTATTAGTTAGTTCATTTCACCAGCAAAAACGGATTCACGTAAACGAAGTTGCGGGCGTCCGCTAGTAAATGATAACAGCGTTAGTAGTTCAAGATTAGATGGTGCTGTCATTCGAGATATAATTTGCAAAATTGCACGTTATTTGTTTATCTTAGCAATGCTGATGTCATAAAGATGACAACTTCCTTTATCATCAACTATAACGTTTCTTTTAAAGAACACAATATGTTCTACTTTTATATTTTTTAATGTTCATCAGAAATAATATTCGACAATCATAAAAAATTATTTAAAAAAAAACTAGTAGGTGTATGTACTACATGATAACATATTATATACTACCAACATCTCAAGGCAGACAATAGCATAGTGATGGTTTTTTTCTATATTAACTTTCCTCTTTATAATTTTTTTATAGATATAGCTATGACATATAAATCTCTATCTATCCAATGAGTCAATGTATCTATATTAAGTCTTATATGTCATATTGTATCTGATATGCGATGCGATGCTAACGATCGCGATGCAGTAATGACTTCATCGTAATTAACTAGCGTGTAAACTCATTAGAGCAATTTTCTGCATTGCCTGATGCAAAAACACGCGCCTGCACGAGTGTTCGATCACGACGTGTTTTTTTTATTTTTTACTCTCGATAGCACAAAAAGGACTAGAGTTTTTACACGAAGGATCAGTAGTTCAAGCCTTAAGGCAGCGGTCGGCAACCTGCGGCCCGCGAATGTCTTATAAATAAATTATTGGGGAGGAGCGCAAATAAAAAAAAAATAAAAAAAAACATTGGGCTTCTAGTTGAATATCACAAGTGTGGCCTACGTTTAGTTTATTTTGCCAAAAGGTTGACGATCGCTGCTTCAAGGCATTACAAGGTTTTTAAATTTACTTAGTGTGAGTTAGTAGATGCATTTTACATAATATCTCTATATAGTTTTATTGTCGCGTTTTGTGAGGTTTGTGAGAATACGGTGGTGCGGATGTTGGTCATTCTTTCGGATTTGGCTGAAATTGGGTAAATAAATTTCAAACTAGAATTACATAAACATCAACAATCAAAGGCGGACAACGCGTCTGTACAATGGATGCGGATGTCTATGGGCGTAGGTAGTCATAATAGCTCCGACTGCTCGTTTGCCCCTTATAATATAAAAAAAACATTATTTCCTATTTAATGTAACAGGAGTGCATCATCGGTGAGAAAGTCAATTATCCAACTGTAACCCACTTATTAAGAAAACGTAGAATAACGTTAATTTGACGGATCCTAGTTTAATGCTTGGAGTATTAAACTAGTATCCGTCAAATTCCATAGTTTGTTCATAAGGAATTTCACAGATTATAGTTTAACCAGGTATTAAACTGGAATCTGTCAAATCTGTTTATTAATAAGGTCTGTTCACGCTGACGGAGTCTAACTAATAGTATTTATTCCTCTTTATGTACGGGAACCCTAAAAGAACTCCAATCCTATACAAAAAGCCATGGCCAATTTGTGTCAACACCAAGCAACATGTCCGATCAATATAAATAGCCCCGTTTGATCCCGCGTCCAATGTCCGCCCCCATTCCATGGAGAGAAATCCATTAAATACAAATACAAAATACTTGTCATAAATCAATTAGCCGGACGTGCGGCAACCTAGTTACGGATACATACACGCGATTTGTGAGGGGTGTCAATTTGTTTAAAATTTTTGAACGTTTTTGGGGTTTGGATAGTAGGGGCCAGTTTTACTGGATCTTGGTGGACCGAGAAGTATATAAACAATTTGAGTTCCTATTTTTATTTTAGCTTGGTATGTAGAGTGTCGTTGTGGAGCCGAATTGGGTCGGCACGTCCGGGGAGGTACCTCTCGCTCACACAACACCGGCGTGAAGCGATAGCTATGTCGCGTTTCGTGCGGTGTTAATATTCCGTGAAGTGGCGGTATGAAGGAGGACAACGCATCTGTATAGCCTCTATACAGATGTTTATGGGCGTCGGAATTCACAAAAATGGCTCCAACTGCTCGTTATCCTATGAAACACTAGCTAGTCGATACAAGTCTTACCTAAGTGCCACATAAATGCCTCATACAAATTACTTCTAACATGTGAAATCCATATTTGTAGTTTATTTCCCACTTAAGTTCTTAATAGACTAACCGAGACTTTAATTGGCCTTTAAAATCGATCCTGAGTATAATTTCGCGCACTTAACGTGTAAAGCTTGCAAATTGCCATTGAAATCCTGCCAAATAAATAGGTCACGAATGGAAAATGGTGTAAGGGAGTAAAGTTGCGGTTTTTTTTTTTTTTTATGGTATAAGGGGGCAAACGAGCAGTTGTAGCCATTTTCATGACTACCGACGCCCATAGACATCTGCATAGAGACATACAGATGCGCTGCCCCCCTTTCTCCTCCCACCTCCATGGGCCACCGGTTACTTACACACCGCACGAAACGCGACAGCACAGCTGGCACTTTACGCCAGTCTCGTGTAAGCGAGAGGTGCCTCCCCGGTCGTGCCGGCCCAATTCGACTGCATGCAAACATGCAGTGTGGCACTACTTCTTACCATACTATGCATTACTATGCATCTCTCTTCTTCCCTATTACCCCTAAACAGAGCCACCGAAAACTTCACCATTCGCTCGAAACACATAACTGTCACTGCGGCAGCAATAAGGGTCAATTCACACCAAAAGCGCAGCGAAGGGCAGCGAAGCGGAGCGCAGTTTATGTGTCATTTGAATTTCAACTTTATAATAATTACTATAATACTTATTATCGCATGAGAAACTCGAACGAGACGCGCGGATTGCCGCGAAGTCGCTGGAATGCGCGAGAAGTTGATGGAATGCTCCAGAAGTCGCGAGAATTCGATAATAAGTACGAAATTCATATGACACATAAGCTGCGCTCCGCTTCGCTGCCCTTCGCCGTGCTTTTGGTGTGAATTGACCCTAAGAGGGAACTGCCCGGTCGGGCCGGCCCAATTCAGCTGCAATACAGCAACACTTCTCACCCAAGTGTTCATCACCATCATCAGCCTATAGCAGTCCACTGTTGGACACAGGCCTTCCCATACCACACCACTAGCCTCGATCTTGTGCCTCCCAATGTCCGTTATCATTTAAAGAACTATCGAACGAAAAACGAACTCTACAGCCGATCGCGTGTGTTTTTTGCGCCAATTAATGAAGAAAATCGTTGTAATGAATACGTTACAGGCTTCACTAAGTGCAGTAATTGTGATGGAGCAATTACATGGTGTGGTGAACGAGATGATTTAATCCTTCATTGCATCTTAACGAGACTGAAGTGCTAAATGAACATGTAAATGTAAAAATAGCTAGCGCATGGTAAGAGGTAGTGCCACACTGCATGCTTGCATGCAGTCGAATTGGGCCGGCACGACCGGGGAGGTACCTCTCGCTTACACGAGACTGGCGTAAAGTAACAGCTGTGCTGTCGCGTTTCGTGCGGTGTGTAAGTAGCCGGTGGCCCTTGGAGGTGGGAGGAGAAAGGAGGGCAGCGCATCTGTATAGCCTCTATGCGGGTGTTTGTGAGCGTCGGTAGTCATGAAAATGGCTCCGGCTGCTCGTTTGCCCTCCTATATCATAAAAAAAAAAGCCATAACCATATAGAATGTGTACATGCGGATGTTAATAGACATTGTAGACTAAGCCAACTGCTCGTCCGTCCCCCTTAAAGGTTTTGCAGACGCGTTGCCCTTTTTAACTCAAAAATTGTCCATGAGATCATCACCAATCGTAATGCGGTAGCATGTCACTTTACCACGGTGTGGTATTGGTATCATCCATGCCTGACGTTCCGACTGCAATGTTGCAAGGGACGCAAAAAATTATCATATGTTATGATAGTAAGTTGACGGTATATTTTTTGACTAGCGGCCGTCCGCGACTTCGTTTACGTGGATCCGCTTTTTTACCGCAGTCGGTTAAAAGTAGCCTATAGCCTTCCTCGCAAAATGGACTAACTAATACTGAAAGAATTTTTAAAATCGGACCAGTGGTTTCAGAAGTTAGCGCGTTCAAACAAACAAACTCTTCAGCTTTATAGTATTAGTACAGGTAGTAAAAATTAAGATAAGAAGATAGAATACTGTATTATAATGGTGGTAGGGTAATGTACCTGTAAAAATATTGGTGTAGTAAATAAATGAAATAAATATTGGAGCATTGCAGTAGGAACGAGCAGGCCTTTGAACCAACCATCATTGGTTATCATCGTTAGCAGCATTAGCAGAAGACCTCCACTGCTAGACATTGGCTCCACCCAGAGAGTGCCACAGGATGCGGTCAAAACTGCTTGCATCCAGCGACTTCACGCTGCCTTGACCAGGTCACCAGTCCACCGAGTGGGATTCGATTCCAACATTTTTTTTTTATGGTAAAGGGGGGCAAACGAGCAGTCGGAGCTATTTTCATGACTACCGACGCCCACAGACAACCGCCTAGAGACTATACAAATGCGCTGCCCTCCTTTCTCCTCCCACCTCCATGGGCCACCGGCTACTTACACCGCACGAAACGCGACAGCACAGCTGTCATTTTACGCCGGTCTTGTGTAAGCGAAAGGTACCTCCCCGGTCGTGCCGGCCCAATTCGGCTGCATGCAAGCATGCAGTGTGGCACTACCTCTTACTGAACATGCTGTTAAAACATCTAATTTGAAGTGTCACCAACACCCTTCACCTTGTGTGACCGAGACCACCTGCTCGTAAGTTGCAATGCTGCAATAGCAGTTGCTGATGACCACAGTTCGCGGTTTCACGTGCGAGTTCAAAGCCCCCGCTGACACAGCACCTCTCGTAAACTAAAACAATCCCCATCTATTCGCCGTGTTAGCGTTACATGTTCAATTTGTGTCACCAGTTGAATATGTCATCGTTTCGACACAGGCTTTTGCTGAACTGATTTTGATTGTATCGTCGTGTAAATACTTTCGTTTTTACTCTTTAGGCAACTTACGAGGTAAGACGCATTGGAACCGAATTGAGTGGCCAATACCAGGAGGTACCTCTCGCTTACACGATAACGACGTAAAGTGACAATTGTGCTGTGGCATTTCGTGCGGTGTGTAAGTAGCCGGGGCCCATGAGTGTGAGTAGAGGAGGAAGAAGGGCGACGCATCTGTAGAATTTCTATACGGAAGTCTATGAGCTAGTCATAAAAATGGCTCGTTTGTCCCACTAGTAAAAGAACAACTTAATATAGATTGTAAGCGTGTAAAACCACTGGCACAAGTATATTACAACTCCGTTTATTCAAACAACCTAAAATAGAAAAAAAAAATTCTATGTTAGCGAAAGCAACTCTTAGGCAAAACTGTAAAATATCACCCACCATTAGCACGAACAGGGTTCTCGCATTAGACGTACAAACATCAGAACAAACACGTTTAATGGCGCTAATGTACCCGTACTCTTATAAACAACTTTCCGGCGTGTCACAGAAAACACTAAAACAGCCGCCATTTTGCAAATACATATGTAGTCATCTTAGTATAATTAAAACAAAGTCAATAATATACCTCAAAAATTATAATAATGTCCTCCTAGCCGATTTCGGCTACAGCGGCCGTGTAATATAGACGAGCCATCTGCGCAGGACATTTTATAGTGCACAAGTGTGCGCGCAATTGCTATTTTAAATTTTCGAATCCGTCGGGTAAGGTATAATTACTTTTCCCGTAGGAATGTGCGATTTTATCGCACTAAAAAGTGTTCTAGATGTTGACCAGGCTTAGTATCTATACACCACAAAAAGTTTCATTCGAATGCATTCAGTTGTTTTGGAGATTAGCTCGGACAAACAGACAGACAAAAAAAATACTATTTCAACATCCCCCTCAATTAGTTTTAATTATAGTTTTTAATTATATACATACGGATTTGACTGTTTTATTACATGCAAGAACGTTAAAGAAAACCTTTTTTTTAAAGTCCTTGATTACATGTATAAGATTTGAAAGTCTGAAGTTTCAAAAGCGTTCACATTTTAAGTTCAGAACAGTCGAGATTCTTAAATAATTAAATAAAGCGCGTCAAAATACGTATAGTAAGTAGGTTTATTATGAGTTTTATTCGCGTAAACTTTAAATAAACTTAGAACCGCGATAAAATATTTAAACCAATTTTATTGTAATGTCCTTTTCTTCACGTAGCAACGCTTTATACATACAGAGTTGTGTGGGATGTTTATGGGTGTCAGTAATCATTCTCCATGAGATCCTTCTGCTCACTAGCCTAACATTATCACCTGTCTTCGTCGTCAAATAATTGATGCACTCCAAAACATCTATACATCAATAATATAACCCAAAGTTCATGTTCTTCTAGATAAGTTACCACGTTTGCAGTTTAAATTTACTGCCGACTTACTAGCTTAACGCTAACTTTAACGGATGGTGTTAAAGTTATCTGGAGAACACTGGTGGTTTACTGCTTTACTTCAACTTGAAGTTTCTCCTGCCATCATCATCATCGTCTTTATCACTCGTTCTCCTGGACGTAGGCCTCTTTACATGGACGCCAAGAACATCAATAACTTGCATCCGGAGTACAACATTTCTCAATTACTAGCTTTGTCCCGTTGCATTCGCCCTCCTAAATTACGCCAAGACAAGCATTAATTTTTACGTGCTATAAAGTAATATTCAGGGAGTTTGCCTGTTTATAAGTGTTAAATTCTGTTATAGCTAATAAGGTTCAGATTGGCATAAATATAAGCTGCGTTGTTCTACATCTACATAGATAATAATCATACATCACTACATCTTACTTGTACGTAGAAAACTGTAGTAACAGTTTGAAACAGTTCCGTGTTTTTTTTTTTGTAAATAAATAAAATACATACAAACTTTCGCATTTATAATATTAATAACATACAAAATACACTATATTGCATCTTTCGAATTGGGAAGACAAACGATAGCGCTACAAACTTTCAGATTTCACAAACATTAAAATCCCCTAAACGCGAACGGTAATAATAATAAATAAATGTTATCGGCAACTTGTTCTTGTTCGTGTTGCGAGAGCTCAGATATCTGCTCGAAGTTGGGGTCGCCATATCTCAGGATCGGTTCTGGGATTTGATTTCAGGATTTTGGCTGTATTTTACATATTATCTTGTTGAAATTTAAAGAAACTATATAACTCCCGTAAAATATACCTGTATGAGGAGAAAATGGTGTGAAACAGTAACGCTGAGAGTTACGTTTAACCGCGCAACGTGTCTTGCGTATCGTCCATAACAGGATCGTGTTCGTTCAATAGGAGTCAACTCCAGCCCGGGTCCAAGCTGACACACTTTTTTAAGAAATAATTGAAAATACTTCTTACTGGTTTCTTTAAAAAAAAATACCGAATTCTATGCTTTCGTAGGTTTTACTAATATACTCGTAAATGGAACATATTTACAAGGGTAAACCTTGGGGGTAACCTAACTAGAAAGTAAAACCTAGCATGAGTCAGATCTTCTTGCATTTTTAAATCGTAAAATATGTAGAAGAGAAATTGCTCCAACTGCAACAAAATGTTAAGTAACTTAAGATTTTGTTGCAGGCACTATTTCTATGAAATACCATAGACTTAACTTCTAATATTTGGTAACCATATTCGGTAGAGCAACCTTGCAGTTTCAAATTGTAAAATACTTTGAAGAGAAATTGCTAAAACTGCAACAAAATAAAATATTCAACTCTATGGATTTCTATGGAATACCATAGAAATCACGCCTCTGCGATCTTTAGATACCTCCACCTGGTAACCCTACCCGTCCGAGATGAACGGGCATCCTTCTGGGAATCGATCGCACGGACACAACTATGCGATGAATCTCCATATCTGATCGTGCACGATTAAAACAACTATATCTATTGATTTGTGTCTGCACCCAAAATGTAAACAAAAGGGAATGTTTTTGCGAATAATCATCATCATTATAAGAATAAGAATTTTTTTATTTGGGCTAGTTACACTTACGAAAGACAAAACAAACAATGTATTTTAAACAAGATAACAAGAAATAAAAAGGAAAAAAAAAACAAAAGTATACTTAAAAAATAATAACAACAATATCATACATTCTAGAAACAAAAAAAACTTAAAAACAAACAAAACATAAAAAAAAGAAAACGTAAATAATAGTACGGGAAAAGCGCAACAGTGTAACCAGTACCCAAAATGGTAACCACTCAGTATAATGGTTGTGGTATCATTTTTATGATACCACAACCCTGATTTTATGGGGCCCCATGTTATTATGTACAGTAGAATTCCATAGCAGGACATATAAGCGTAAACATGAGCAATCGGAGCCTTTTGATAAATAGCGACGCCCATAAATATCTGCATAAAGGCCATTTCTCCGACACGAAATACGACAGCATAGCTTCACTTCACGCCCGTATCGTATGAGCGAGAGGTACCTCCATGCCAGGAGGTACCTGTATTGCAGCATGGCACTACCTTGCATCCAACGGCTGTCTGCGACCTTGACCAGGTGATTAGACCACCGGATAAGAGGTCAATGTTAAAAATAGAGAACCTAAAATAATTTGTTCCCTTTTTATACTTATGAATTTATTCTTAGGAACAACGAAGGTAAAATGTAATTTATGGTTCTCTCCTTCATGGGCCATTTTCAATTGATCATAAATGACTATACCTTTTGATTGCAACGATTTAAAAGAATGCTGTACGTTTGATTTAAGAAATTGCAAGCCAGTTTTTATACTGATTTTTGAGATGAATCTCAACTTGATCTCTCCACGAGTTCCTGAGAAAAGGATCACAAACGGTCATACAGACAGACAAAAAATCGATCTTACAATGGTTTTCTTTTGAGATACAGCACTCAAAAACCTCACATGGCTTATGACTATTAATCTGCCAAATTAAAATTTTAAGTATGCACTAATTAAGATCCGTTCAACTTAATTAAACTAATTTAAATACCTACCATCAAAGTTACGAGTTTTCAATGCATTTTAATTGGAATACTGTCCCTATATTGGCCCTACTGCCCTACATATTTAGATTTTATCGTCTTCATAAAAACTAAGCGGAAGAACCAATGCGGCAAATGGTCCCACCATTTTATATGAAATTAAAAGGTTTTTTTTTATTGCATAGGAGGCAAACGAGCAGTTGGGTCACCTGATGTAAAGTGATCACCAACGCCCAAAGGTTTAGGTTCATTCAGTGATATATTTATATCTTAGCAATTTTCAGTATTTGTTATAATAGCAGCAGAATACAACATCTGTGAAAGTTAAAGTCTAGTTATTGTGGGTCCATGGCAGACAGATGGCAGACTGGCAGCCGGACAGCGGAGTTTGCGTAATAGGGTCTCACTATCCTTTGGGTACGTTCCAAAAAAATTTTTTTTTATAGCATAGGAGGCAAACGAGCATTAGGTCACCTGATGTAAAGTGAACACCAACGCCCACAGACATCCGTAACACCGGAGGTCTAACAGATGCGTTGCCGACCTTTGAGGAAAGAATAAGCTCTTTTCTTGAAGATCCCTAGGTCGTATCGGTCCGGAAACGCACGCAAAATAAATAAATGGGACGGTGGCCCGCGAAGCGAGGAGGAAGGAGGGCAACGCATCTGTATAGCCTCTATGCGGATGTATATGAGCGTTAAAATGGCTACGACTGCTCGTTTGCCTCCTTAAAAACTTAATTATACTATATTATTTATTGCAGGTAAAACCGTGGGACTCAGCTAGTTCAGGCTTACGTAATACGTACACGTAGTTATTTCGTAACAGGTACAAGCTGTTTTAAGGCAGTTAAAATGCTGAGACAGTCTATATTGCACGTGTTCTGTCAATGGACATCGCTGACTGCCGAATAATCAATGATCTATCATCACTATCATTGTTAGAACCGATCGGTCCATTGTCAGACATGGATTTTATTATTTTATTATTATTTATTACAATAGAAAACTTTGAAGGTAGTTTTAGTAAGAGGTAGTGCCGCACGGCATGCTTGTATGCATCCGAATTGGGCCGGCACGACCGGGGAGGTACCTCTCGCTTACACGAGACCGGCGTGAAGTGACAGCTGTGTTGTCGCGTTTCGTGAGGTGTGTAAGTAGCCGGTGGCCTATGGAGGTGGGAGAAGAAAGGAGGGCTCTACTTTCTATACGGATGTCTATGGGGGTCGGTAGTCATGAAAATTTCTCCGAGTGCTTGTTTGTCCCCTTATGGCCTATACCATAAAAAAAAATTCTTGTGTCACTATGTTAGTTACCATACTCCTCCGATACGGATCGACCGACCATGAAACTTTGTGTGCATATCGGGTAGGTCTGACAATCGGCCAACGTCTATTTTACATCTCGATATTTCCACGAGCTCGAAACTTACGCGGGAGAAACCGCGGAGCGCAGCTAGTGATACAATAACTAACAATTAAAAACCAACTCCTTTCATAGCCGTTTATTTCATTATTTAACAAGACCGTTTTAATAACTTGTGACAGGAGATCTTTCATAGTTTTGACTGCCTATAGATAAATCGATCTAAATATTGTATGTGTATTGTATTGTAGTATAAATGTTTTTCTATAATTATGTAACTAATAATATGTAATGTAGTGTATTAGTTACAGTGTGTTTGCAAATAAAGTTTTTCTTATTCTTATTCTTATTCTTATTCTTGTACCCCCTTATTAATAAACATAGAATAACTCTATCCAAGGAATAACCTAGTAATAAACTGACATCTGTCAAATTCCATACTTTTTATGTGTTTTTTAATATGGAGTTTGACAGATGTCAGTTTATTACTAGGTTATTCCTTGGATAGAGTTATTCTATGTTTATTAATAAGGGGGATAGTGTATTGTTTCAATGATTTCTCAAGTACATGTTCATTTCAAAGTAGTCTGCAGTGTATAAAACTATTATTATATTACAATGTGTATCATTCTACTTTTAATAACTGGTGACGTCATGTCATCTCGGTCCACCCGTGACCACGGTTGCTGTAGCTGCTGAAACTTTGAGCTTATTTAAATTAAATATACTGCGATAACATCCAGTAGTTTTATTGGTTTTTTTTATGATATAGGGGGCAAACGAGCAGGTGCTTAGTGACTACCACCGCCAATAGACATCCGCAAAACTTGGTGTCTTGCAGACGCGTTGCCGGGCTTTAAGGAAGAGAAATGCTCCTTTCTTGAAGATCAGTTTTATTGTAAGGAATTGACGCGAATATTTCGCGTAAACTTAAGGTTCATTATTTTATTGGTTTTAGCGGGGGCATTTGCAATGCCACCCGGTCCTGGTCAGATCCTGTGTCACTCAGGAATATACAGTAAAGCCCTTGAGTATCATCGGCTCGCTGTATTGATTTTTTTCTCTAAAGTAATTGCTCGTCCTATCCTACTAATATAAATGCGAAAGTTTGTGTTTGTTACTCCATCTTAAACTGCTGAACAGATTTTCATGAAATTTGGCACACACATAGAGTATAACTTGGATTAACACATATGATAGTTTTTATCCCGAAAATATGTTCCCAAGGGATGACATGACGTGATTTTCTATTTTCCACGGGAAATTTACGCGGGTGAAACTGCAGGGCGCTGCTAGTACTATATAAAACCATCTTCTGTGTCGAGAAGACATATTTCATGACGATCGGTCGAGTTGCTGAGGCACGAAAGCGTTGCAAACTCTTCCCAATTAAAGTAAAGATTTTATAGTGACTTTAATTCATTAATAAAAACTGACAAATCCAACACGCGACTGGGGGAGGCGCGTAAGTGCGGTAGAGCGTTACGCTGCACGTGTATCACACGATATTTATCCTCAAATTTTTATCGGACATTACTTATCATTTCGTATGGAGTAATTTCCATAAACGCCTTAATGGTTACATAGTGTCTATTTTTTTTTTTTTTAGGTAGACTACGCTAACAGGCTGAAGACCCAGTGCAGCTTCATCTGTATGAGAGGCGAGTGCCCTAAGGTAGCTCGAGCCTCTGTATTTATGGTCGATGGGGGTGCAGACCCCCCCTTCTTTCCCAGCTAGTCTGGGAGGAGGCAAACCGGATTATTAAGAGTAATAGGTTATGCTATTATTATCTTGGCCAGAATAGCGTCTATTATTATCTAACAATATAGGTAGCTATTACTTCTGCATCCATATTGTAGTAATTTTTAATTAAAATTTCTTTTTGAACATCAACGATTACACCGGCCATCCATTTATCTCTAGCCCTGTCCTAAGAACTGGCAAAACAAACTCGGTGGTTCATTTTTCTGGTGATTTGATATATCTATACCTACGGAAATATATCACTGAAGCCGCTTAGCTGTACCGGCCAAGTGCGAGTCGGACTGATGGTTCTCTACTTAACGGGAGGTACGAGAATTACAACTTATAGTATAGGTAGGTAAGTTGATAAACTTATGACTTATCTAGTAATAGATAGATATCATCATCATCATCACTACGTAGGTGTAATACAAATGCGCTTCGGCCGTCTGTGTATGCTATTTTTAAAATACGCAGCAAAGACTTTGATGGGGCTTTTTTACACAGAGGAAGGTTTATATTATGTGTAATAATATAAACCTTCCTCTGATTCTAACTCCTCTGATAATAACTCCATTTCTGAAGTCCTAAATCCACGCGGGCGAAGCTACGGGCGGAAGCTAGTCACATATAAAACAAAGTTGTGTCAGTTACACCAATTACAACTCGAGAAAGGCTGGACCAATTTGGAATGTTTTTGTGGTTATCAAAATATGTTATCAATATTTTATCGATATAGATAATAATAATAAAAGCGAACGTTACACGTTACTATGGCAACCGATTCTGTTTACTTTCTTATGACAGGACAACGTCCGTCGGGTCACCTAATATAAGATAACTAGCTGTGTCCCGCCGTTTCACCTGCGTTTAATTTCTAAGAAATCCACACAAATTTCTACACCCTATTTCACCCCCTTAAGGGTTGAATTTCTAAAAATCCTTTCTTACGTCATAACATCTATCTGTATGCCAAATTTCAGCCCGATACATCTAGTGGTATGGGCTTTGCGTTGATAGTATATAGATGGAAGATGGTATTTTTTTAAAGCTTTTACAGGTATCTCAAAGGTACTTTTATGTTCATAGGTATAAAAAGTAAAAAAGTCCTATGTAAGATACAGCTATTTTCTACCGAGTTTATTTACCTACGCCATTAAAGGTAACAGATCTGGGGGACACGAGGTGTATGTCTATCGGCAGCCTGGCAATTAGAGATTTAGTATTGCAGGTTCCTGATTTAGCCCGCATACGGTTGCCGGGTGTCCGGATTTAGCCGGCCAGTCCGGCTTTTGTTAGGCATATTTATTAGGTAATTGTTAGAGTAAGGGTCAATTCACACCAAAAGCGCGGCGAAGGGCAGCGAAGCGGAGCGCAGTTTATGTGTCATTTGAATTTCAACTTTATAATAATTGCTATAATACTTACTATCGCATGAGAAACTCGAACGAGACGCGCGGATTCCCGCGACTGCTCGAGCATTCGCTGGAATCCGCGCGGAAGTCGCGAGAATTCGATAATAAGTACTACAGTAATGAAAATAAAGTTTAAATTTATATGACACTGAAAGTGCGCTCCGCTTCGCTGCCCTACGCCGCGCTTTTGGTGTGAATTGAGCCTAAGTTTCAAAAGAATAATAATAAGCAAAACTACATACCCCCTTCTTTTCTTTACAAACCCAGTGTGTCAGGCTTTCAGAGCAAAATGTCCAGCTAAATTTGAGCCAGTGTCAGGCTTTTTGAATTTTAGGCCTGGCAACCCTAAGCCCCTACGAACTTTTTACTGTGGGGCTACACCCACACTTGGGATCTAATTCTCAGGCGTACCTATATGCATCCGCAAACATCTGTGGGCGGTGGTAGTCACCTGCTCGTTTGCCCCTTATCCTATTTATGCTAAAATGTCAACGACTGAGAGAATAATAACCGTCAGACATGGTTAAGAAATTAATATCACTCAACAAGAAACAGACAACGTCTCACAGTTGCACATTATTAATAAATCCCCAAACTATGACTATAATTACATAATAAACATACTTTCGTCAAGTGGCTTTTTATTTTTATCGCTTGTAAAAATATGAACACTGGAGATGCCTTGTTTTATTTAGCAGATAATAATGTCCTCCCAGCCGATTTCGGCTACGGCGGCCGTCTCTATAGAGACGAGCCAGATGCGCAGGACATATTATAGTGCACAAGTATGCGCGCAAACACAAGTGCACTCTCTATTCCCTCATTCTCATATTCCGATGGGACGGCAATCCGACACGACCGGTGAGAAATCAGGCGCAGGACCGACGGCTTAACGTGCTCTCCGAGGCACGGGCGTGTACCACCGCCAACTTCCTGACTCCGGACTGTTATTATAAATTGAAAAATCTCAATAACAATTTTTGGTCCGACCCGGGATTCGAACCCAGGACATCACGTCTGTGGTTGAACATGCTTACCACTAGACCACGAGGCAGTCTCATTTAGCAGTTAACAACACACGTTCGGTAAGTCTTAAGATATTGCAATTTACAAACATCAAGAATACTAGGTTCCGCCCGCTGCTGCATTTAGCAGATAACACACGCGCGGTGGGTAGGTATTAAGATATTGCAATTTACAAACATCAAGAATACTAGCTTCCGCCCGCAGCTTCACCCGCGTGGTTTTCGGACTTCAAAAATGGAGTTGTTACCTTTATCTTGAATCACTCTATCTATTAAAAAAAACCCACCAAAATCTGTTGTGTAATTTTAAAGATCTAAGCATACAGACACACAGACGGCGGAAAGCGACTTTGTTTTATTCTATGCAGTGACACTGACTTATGATTATTATTACTACCTTAAAGTAGTAATGTAAAATGTTACAATTGACTTGACGTTTCACACGGTTTTACTTCATATATTTATTTCGTATCGGGCACACGCTTACACTTTGTTACATTTTTCTGCTTACATTTTTCATCTGTTGCGCACATTTCACTTTTAAAATCAAGTTCGTTTCGGAGGAGTACCTAAACTCCTGTCGGTTATTTCAATTTATTTACTACAGGTTTATTTGTGATTTTGAGAAATCACATTATAATAATTGATAAATCTTATAAGGTAAAACATCGCCATTAAATTAACTTTTAGAAAGAAATATTAAGTGTGAACTAGCACGCGACGCCGACAAATCTTAAATTAAAACTGAAAACGTTTAATACAACAATTTGCAATTTAAAATAACCCAGTCGCGTATAATGAAAGTAATGCACAATGTTTTAGTAAGCAAACAACTTTGATAAGAGCTCGAAAATTTTGCACCACGCCGGCGAACTCACCTTAAAAATCACGTGGCACGTTCTCACACCAAAACTTTGCACAGTCAATAAACTGAACACTGATTTATCGATTTTCGCGTGATATATTTATAATTTTAATTGATGAATTATAAAAATCAACGATGTATCGCAACGGGAGCGCCGCACGTGTTCCCAACGCGATATCTCCACGGCAACTGGCGAACCGGCAATTTGAATTTCGAACGAAGCGGCGCGAATTACACACTACACTACAATACGACTACACACGTGAAAGATAAATTTCGCTTTCCACTTCAGTGCGCCTGTCAAACGCACACTATTCTCTTATTATTAGAACGAGATTTTTTGCGATTACCGCTTTTATTTCAATTTTCAATTCAGTTCACT
This sequence comes from Calycopis cecrops, assembly GCA_001625245.1. NCBI lineage: Eukaryota > Metazoa > Arthropoda > Insecta > Lepidoptera > Lycaenidae > Calycopis > Calycopis cecrops. The sequence goes on along the minus strand of LUGF01003845.1, from coordinate 29,014 downwards.
TCAATTCAAATCAAAATTTCGTTATATTTCTTGGTTCTATTTTTAAAAAGATAACCTCTTATTACAATTTGAGGGGATTATAAACAACCGCATCTAAGACGTGGTGCAGACATTACCCTCGTTCTACCATCCCTTTATTGGCCACCGGAAACACACATTGTACGAAAACTCGACACCTATCACTTTAAGGCGATAAGTACCTATCCTGACGTACGACGTATTTCTCTGGTCGTGCAGACTCGATTCAGTAGCCATGCCGCATGCCTCTAGGAACCATTTCATTTTGATTCTCAATCACCTAATATTAAATAACAGCTCTCTTTATGTCTTCAATGTGTTCTGGCGATTGCAAATGGATTATTTAATATGAAACATCAATCAATAAAAACGATTATTTATTAAGGAACCTGTTTTTAAGATCAATAACCGAGTCAGTCTTGATCTTAAATATAAATATTATGTTCTAAGAATTTTTAAAAGACTAGCATAAGAATATAATTGACTGGCTATTTTTGGAGTGTACTCATTGGAAACGAACTATCAACCCTATTAAAATATGTTATGTATATGAGTACTAAAATCACGTGAAACAGTAACGTAACGCCGAACGTTACGTTTTAACTTTTCTCTTGCTCACCAGTCATTCAAATTTTTTTGCTTCTTTATCAAATAAGTTTTTTTTTTTTTTTTTTTTAATATGGCTTAAGACTTAAGAGCAGTAGGTAGATGCATGGTCATGGTACGCAAACAACCTAGACATTATAAGCACATTATCAATAACAATTGTAGGCTAGTCTGGGTCCCATAATATAGACCCAGCCTGTCGCCGAGGTGACGCTGTTGTGAACAGATCCGGGGTCATCTCACCCTTCTAAGGCGGCTGAGGGCTTCCGTGAGGTTTTAGTGGGGTAGGGTTCTCCCACTAGGGAGTTCAGAATCCCCACACTAATCGGTAATCTACCAAAGGTGTACCGATGCGGCGCAAATGCTTTCCTCATGTAAAAAAAAAACAATATCAATAACAATATTTCTAAAAACAAAAATACATAATTGGATTGCATTTTAAACACTATACTAATATAATTTTATGTTTGAATAAGAAATTATAATAGGTGATAAATAAATTGGCATATTTATGTTTTATTTTAGATAGAGAGTAGGGTGACCGCCCGTCAGACCGGTTTCGGACAACATCGTAAATACAACTGTTGCATAAAAAACACTTTTAGTACCTATTATTAATAACCGGCTTTCGTCTGCGGCTTCGTTCGCGGGCAAAAATCTCATCCAAAGAACCATTTAATTTTACGGAAGAAACATTTGCCTATTGCTTTTTTCATTGGGATGGATAGGGCTAGCGGTACGGGACTGTGAAAAAAACGACCACATGTACCACCACTGGAGAGGTACCTCGGAACTTGAGGCACCTCAAGTTGGTCACTCCGGTAAGGAATCGACGCCATCTTCACACTGGGTCAGCACCCAGTATATGAAATCACCATCTGCACCGCTTGTCCCGTGCGCTAAAACACCGCCTCCTCCTACTCTTTGCCCTCTTATTGTAAGAACTAATATGGCTTAGGAAAAAAAAATTTAAGATTGTTTAGACAATTAAAAAAATATTAATCCTAGTATACCGCCTATAATTTATTCCAGATAGAAATCTATCATCAACATTAATTTAATAGCCAGGCTTGTATGTGCAGCGCGTGACATTCCTTCCTCTTCTTTTTTTATGGTATAGCGGGACAAATGAGCAGTTGAATCCATGTTCATGATTACCGACGCCCGTAGACATCCGCATAGAGGTTGTACAGATGAGCTGCCTTCCTTTCTCCTCCCACCCCCATGGGCCACCGGCTACTTACACACCGCACGAAACATTTTATTTAACACATTAATAACTTTTTATATTCGAAACGATAAAAATGAAGAAGACATAATTTCAAAGAATAATAATTAACAAAGGACTGTGTTAAATACTGCGACAAGTTTTTTTTTCACACCCAGTGAATCTAAACTCGAAATCTACTATATATTTATATAGTAGTCGGTAAAAGAGGTTAAAGAGCCGGTGAAAGCTTTCCTATGCCGGGAAACTTTTAGAAACTCAGCTTTATAATACAAGAAAAGATGTGTCTAACCGCTAACAGTCGTGACAGACACAACTGTTTTTTCTATATTTATTTTTTATTGTTTTTCTTTTTTGTTTTATTGTTTTAAATGTCATACAATTTTAAATGAAAATATTTTTTTTACATTTGAAAACAGGATTTTGTTGAATGCTGTGCAATGCTACATGGCAGTCAAAATGGGTCGTCACGACCGGGAAGATACCCTTTGCTCACATAATAGCGCCGTACAGTGAGAGTTATGCTGTCGCGTTTCGTGCGATGCTTCTAGCCCATGGAGGGGAAAAATAGGAAGAAGGGCAACTCATTTTATCAACCTTTATGTGGATGTTTATGAGTGTCCATAGCCCTCCTCCCCTCCAATGCTCCGAATGCTCCATTACTCCATATGCGACACAAAAAATTAGGTTAGTGACCAATATTATTTTGCATACGCACTAAATGCGCTTAGCGGGATTACCGCTTTCAGCTTATAATAGCTTATAATAAAAAACTGTATTGATAAAAATTAAAGCACCCGCATACAGAGGCAATAAGAAAACAGCAATATTCTTCAAACTGCTGGACCGATTCTTATCAAACACCTGAGAACTACCGCAAGAAACGTGGCTAATGAATAAAAAAACGCCTCGAAAGCTATCCATCTGTTTAAGAGCTACGAAGTCACAAACACGCACACAACCATCGAGGTCAAACTTATAACACCCCCATCTTTGCGTCGGGACCTAACAACACCCATACCGATGATGATGACGCTTGGATTTCCGCAGTCCAGTTTTACCTTTTCACCTATTTTCTGCTGTACCTACACGCACACACGCGTAGTTTTACGGGTGGCTGCGCGAGCGGCGACATCAAAGCACTCGAACTATACGATCTATTTCAGTTTCAATGAGGAATGCCTATCGTATTGCGTTCGGGTGTAAAATAAAATTACATCATGCGTAGGGTGACCACATTTAGTCGGTTTGCAGAGATTAGTCCGTGAGTAAATTTAAATTTAGGGTGGTGTAGTAGTGTACTAGTGAGTTGATATATTATAGAGGAATCGGACTACCACGACCGCGAAGGTTATTCTTGCTTACATACAAGTGATAAGAAGTATATGTTCCCTTTCTATTCCATATGTGAGATGTATCTCTAGTTGTGCTGATATTTGTGGACGTCATCAAGTGATGCAACAGTCCGTTTACATTCTGCTCCAGCCACACGCGGGACGTTCGATACACCCCTAGAGGCGGGGGGGGGGGGGGGGGGG
>LUGF01003845.1:6098-18362 GCA_001625245.1 Calycopis cecrops | reverse complement strand
TTAATCCGAAACAAGCTAAATAGCGAAAAAATGTAGTCATTCTTTGTACCGGCGCGCGACGGCTACATCGAGCGGTTACCATGCACGGGGTGAATGACCCTAGCCGACTATAGGTGGCCAGGCTCGCGATCAGCTGACTACTAAACTGTTGCTCCGATTGATATGATTGTTGTTGTGTAGCCTGGAAATGACACACTAAATATATGGTTTCATTTAACGCCTCTCGCTTTTATCGACCTTTTTTTTTTGTTTTCGCAGGGGAATGCATTTACGCACGCTACCCAGGAGCCCGGGTGGCTCAACCGGGTACAGTATCGGGCTCGACAACTGGATTGCCCCTACAGACTAAACCCCTGCAGGTGCCTTCAGCTGCTATAATTGGAGGGCCCCGGACGCCTCCAGCGACAGGCTGGCCTCGGTGAAAAGGCCAGACTCTTCCTCCTTGGGGACTGTCCGGCAGCCTTTGAACAGTCCCTACTCCACGTTGGAACCGTGCAATGGGGTCAGGTTCCCATCCTAACCCCTGGTCCCAATGCTCCAACGGAGCACACCACGCCGGTCGCCCGAATCCACGCCGCCATCTGCTGATTCAGAGGGACATTAGCTGGTCCCATCCGCTGGGCGGCGAACCAACCATAAAACGGTATCAGAGGACAGGGAGGACGGCAACGACACACCGCATCTCCTCTTCCTCTGCGGCCCCACCGCCAACGCATCAAACGGTGCTTTCCGTTCGGTCGCGGGAAACAGGGTGCACGGCAACGCCACACCGAGACAGCTCTCCTCCCGCGACCCTTCCTCCATAGACGCATCCAGAGCGGGCCTTGGTGAAGCCCACTCGACGCGTCCCCACCCGGGATCCCTCTTGGTTCACCGTGGTTGTCCTGGCCACGGCTACTAAGCCCCATCACCACGACAAGGTGGAGATCCGTCGAGGGGGAGCTTTTATCAACCTTGTATATAAAAGAATAAACTTATTTTTTACAACAATTCCGATTTTATCGCGATTTAATTAATTATTTTTAGCGTTTCATTAGCAATAGTTGGTGAATAAGCTTCTGAAATATCGGGCTTGTTGAATATCTAAATAAACCGCGATAAAATCCGATACCGTAATCCGTTTACTGTAATGAGTAACATTCGCGTAAATTTTCTAGCGATTTGTGTTCTTATCGTAATACGCGTTAACTTAAGATCTCTAAACATAAGATATCATTGAATAGATATTCTATCAAATATAACAAAACTATTTAGTTTTACGATGTTTGCTGTCGAATTCATTTTCTTTCACATTTTTAATACCTATTTGCACGACTAGTAAGTCCTACTATGTACGTACTAACAGTTTTATTTTAGTAAGAGGTAGTGCCACGCTGCATGCATACATGCAGCCGAATTGGGCCGGCACGACCGGGGAGGTACCTCTCGCTTACACGAGACCGGCGTGAAGTGACAGCTGTTCTGTTGTGTTAACCGGTAGACCATGGAGGGTGGAGGAGGAAGGAGGGCAAGGCATCTGTATAACATGTTACCGGATGTCTAAAGACGTCGGTAGTCATGAAAATGGCTGCTACAGCTCGTTTTCCCTCTTAAAAAAACAAGGTTTTGATCAAAACTTTGCACAGATCGGGATTGCAAACAAATCTATCCCACCAAAAACACAACAAAAGCAACAGCCATTTTTTTTTTATAGGATAAGGGGCAAACGAGCAGTTGGTAGATGACTACCGCCGCCCATAGACATCTGCAAAACTCGAGGCTTTGCAAGCGCGTTGCCGATTTTTTATCATTTCATTTAATACAGGAGACGTCTCTCGAATCTCGATAATGATGATCCCCAAAATGGGACTTCTCTAGATCTGTGCCACAGTTTACGGCGACCCAAAACAGTAATTGAGGTTCCGTGGAACTGGTACAAGTGCTGACACTGAGCTCATCACAGGTTCCGCGAAGTGGCGCTTCTCTGTACATTACACTAATTACTGCTTCTAGTTTAATACGTAGTGCTGTGTGATTACGATTTACGACCGATTGTCAGTCGCTAACGCGGTATGATGCGAGTATTACGCTGCCGGTTGCGGGTTCGAATCTGCTACTGCATTTTCGTCGACTAAGGGAGAAACAGGTTACATGTACCGACAAAACCTGTACGGGTCGGCACCGGTAATATTGCAATGCGCTCACATATAAAGAAACAGGTTTTTACCTGTACGCAAACATTGCAGTGTTATAGCGATCCGTACAGGTATCATTACTCGTACTCTATGTAAGCACTCTACCGAGACGATCAGGGTGATACCGGTCCCTTTATCGTTGAGAAGTGAGGATTATCATGTCCTGTATCGGTTTGTGTAGTTCAGATGGCCCATTGGGAGAACAGGGTGTAGGGCACTCAGGAAATTGTTGTTTTTCGCAAGTTCGGATTGTAAGTTTTTGTGTCTGTTTATTTTATTTGCAAATATTTAATCAATCCATTTTGTAGCATGTTGAAATTTCAGTTACATGACGCAGAAGAAAAATGGCGGTGAACAGAAAAGACTGGCGAGAACTGATCTACTAAAAGACTGCTTCAGAATAAGATCGGCGCGACCACTAACAGCTTTTGCACACATCACCGGCTTCTACTGACGGCTATCCAGCTTAGTCAAGATCCTCTACATGAGCCAGTCATCCACGACGGCGGTAAGGCACGTTAGCTGCCTCGTGAGAGGTCCCCGGCGTCAGAGGTGGGTGGACGACCGCGGAGCCATGACAGTAATTAAAAATTAGCTGTTAGAACACTCGTATTCTGACCCCTCATGCATCCCTACCATCTTTTTATTTTATTTTATACCGCCGCCCATAGACATCTGCAAAACTAGGTGTCTTGCAGACACGATGCGTCTTGTATATAGACTTCTGCGGGAGAATGGCGGATCCTTTCCTCATTTGACCCCAAACTTAGTAGCAGGTGTATTGGGACTCTTTTCGCTTCCACAACACAACAACGAAAAACTACTCTTTTTTACTTTCGTGCAGTTTGTTGTTTGAGACAACCGAGATTATCACTAGCGGCAGTGCGAGGGGATTGAGATAACACCGGCTGCAGATGTCATGACCTCTGTATTTATAAATGATTATAATGTATTTATATACATGACGTGAACGCTCTACGCCGGAGTACCTCGTGGTCTAGTGGTGATCATCTTCAGCCTTAGATCGCGAGTGACTTCGAGTTCAGACCAAAAACTGAGGGATTCTTCAGTTCCTAATAACAGTCCAGTCGTGAAGTTGGTTGTTTTACACTCCCTTACCTCGTACACCACGTTATGCCGTCGATTCTGCATCTGATTTATTTTCAGTCGGACTCAGGCTTTCGGAGTAGGGAGTAAGGGAATAAAAATTGTGGTGAACAATAAAAATTTTAAATATCAACATGTGGATTTCGGTTCCGGGTTTATTGTGAGGATGATGAATATGTAACTAAATCTAATTTGAACAAAAAAAACATATATTATATATAGTTATACCTCGAAGCTCCGTCGCTCTAGATTAAACTAAGAAGCCTTTATACCTAAGTTTTTAGTCACACGTCGAAAATGAAATCATGCGCTTTTGGCGATCAATCCTAGAAATAGACTATGGCTAGACAGTTAAACATGCAACTGTAATTTTTACATATTCGACAGGTTTATATTTGGCGTATCCTTCTTATTGGATTTTCATTTCATTTTCATTTCATATTCGATGCTGCACTTTTTCACTATTTGACATGTTTATATGGCGTATCCTTTTTATAGGATCTTCTAGTCTTTTATTTCTCTAGTTAATTCAGTTAGGTTTTTAGACTGGTGTTAGTTAAGTACCTACAGGGAGCGACTGAAGATAGCTATAATGTTTATGTGGTTGTTTACTTCATGTTAGTTTCTTGCTAGCTAACATAAGTCTCAGGTAAGCACGAATATGAGAGACCTTCATTATTAAAATAGATTTTCAATTTATATGTAAAACGTCATCAAATTAAGGTATAAACTTTAATGCGCCATCTAGTATCCAATATAGGAAATATAACTCTCGGCTTGTTCTAATATAAATAACATGATATTTTTAACTACAAATCACTTTCCAGATATCAAGTTATAACACCTTTTATTGTACGTTTTATTAATGAGCTTTTTAAATTCTATCGTTATCATTATATGGTTTACCCGCTTTGCTTTCTTTCAAAGATATGTGATAAGCATTAAACAAAATAATAAATTCTATTATTTTTTGTTAACCTTACTATAAAAACTAAACAATCATAATAATTATTTAAAATTAGAGGTGTGAAGCATAAATTTACATTTTTTTAATTCAAAAAGAAGTTATTTAGCACTGCCATCTATCGGTAAATATATAAAACATAGTTATTAAGTACAAGGATAGATGTCGTTTATACAGTTACTATTTTTTTTTAAGTCTGTCTACTGAATACTAGATGGCAATGCTATCCGATATCAATAAAGTAGGAACTGGAAAGCGATAAAGTCTAAAAAATTTGTGATAGGTGCATTTAATTTTTTTGTTTTATTTTATTGATCAAAATTCATTTGATCTAAAAATTATTTATTATTCACGTAATTGTAAGTTAAAATTATACGGCCTATATGAATAATTTATATAAACTACTTACTATAAGCTATCATTATAAATTTACTATAATATAATATTTTATTGTAGAAATTCAGGTTAGTTCTAATATTTACTCCATATAGTTATTTATTAGTTTCGTAGCATTGTCAAAGATTATTCATTATATTTGGGCTAGAATATAGACTGACAGTGGAGAGGGCGGAGTGCCGCAGACCTAACTAGCATTATTTACTAGCATTATTGGTGCTCTAATACAAACCCGGGACCTCGGATCTGTGGTTAAACGTGCTTACTATTAACTACACCACACGTCCACACGGCAGTAACATACATATACATGATATAATGAAAGAGGAAAACTAATGTTAATATTGTGTCAAACACTAGTTTTCCTGTACCCTTTATCAGTAATAATGATTGTGTTCTGTTGTTTAGTCGTAATCTACATAGCAGCCAAACTCGACCGACACGACCGGAGAGGTACTAGAGGTACCTCTCGTGTACATGATACTGCCTTAATTGTGATGGCATAGCCTTTTAATGCGGCACCTGAGAGAAAACAATATAAGGACATTATTATATGTGGGGACCTACATTAATGTATTACTTTCCTTTTTTATTTTCTATTCTTAAATCGTAATAGTTATAAAGAGAAAAAGCAGTCGACTCGTTTGCTAGTGGCACACGTGTGACGTCACAGAGTTTATACTGTGACTCGCGGCTTCACCTGCATAAAACCTTTAGTTTTGTCTTAAAAGCAAAATGTAGTCCAATATTTTTTTTTTATGATATAGGAGGGCAAACGAGCAGCCGGAGCCATTTTCATGACTACCGACGCCCACAAACATCCGCATACAGGCTATACAGATGCGGTGCCCTCCTTTCTCCTTCCACCTTCATGGTCCACCGGCTACTTACACACCGCACCAAACGCGACAGCACACAGCTGTCACTTTACGCCGGTCTCGTGTAAGCGAGAGGTACCTCCCCGGTCGTGCCGGCCCAATTCGACTGCATGCAAGCATGCAGTGTGGCACTACCTCTTACCAGGCAATATATACGATATACCAATACTCAATATTCCAAATTATAATTCATATCTGTGCCTTATTTCACTAAAATCCGTTTAGTACTTTTGGCGTGATTACATTACAAACACACTTACCAATTTTCGCATTACTTCATAAAAATGTCAGCTGTCCAGCTCGCATGGTTATAGGCGACAGACAGACAGATGACTCTTAATATTAAGGTTCCCTTTTTTACCCTTTCGATAGGTACTAATGTTTTTCTTATATATTATAGGGGGCAAACAAGAAGGTGGTTAGTTACTACCGCCGCCCATAGACATCCGCCAAACTAGGTGTCTTGCAGACACGTTATGAATGTATAATACCTATGTTACAGGTACAAATGTGTTGCTCATATCTCGCAGTAGAATTGGTACAGTTGTGACATACACAGAACATGGTGACATACTATACTTGACAGCTATCTAGGTTACATCTATATTCCAATATATAAACTTATTTTTATTTTATTTTATCTACTTGCTACCCGTCTACCGCACCTACAAGAAGACGCTAACATATCGCATTAAACTCACTTCAAATCCGTCCTGTCCTACCGACGCGACGTAGCGCAGTAGTTTGTCATTAAACAGTACGGAACCCCAGAAATGATTCCAATGACACGTGAAATTATTAATTAATTTTGCTACAAAGTGTTTCCCCGCTCACGTGGCACAGATTTTGGCGTGACACATTACGTGATGTTAATTGCCTCGCACAGGAACAGAACCCGTACGATATGTAATTAGTAATTACATAAAACCACATCGATAAAACCTGTAGAAAGAGTTACACATTGTTCCGAAGCATTTTTGATAAGTGTAATTAAAATATAAAAGACGTGAATTACCCTTGGTACCTACGTGAAATGTGTACCTATACTTAAGTTAATCTTTCTTGTAACTCATCAAAAGTCAATAAAATAATAATATCGTCATTTCTCCCAACCAGTTGTCGACAGAACCAAAACCAGAAACGACAATTTGAAACTGCTGAACAGGGCTCATGTCATTTATTTATTGTGCCATCTTAGTAGAATAAGGAATGTGCACGAAACATAGAGGCAGCACTTACACCGCCCTAGTGATCATTTTAGGAATGAAGTGCAAAACACTAAGCAAAAGATAATGACAATGACAAGTTAACATACGTATGTCATACGTACAAACGAAAATTTGCTAGCATTCGGTTCACATTTCAGCCGCTAGTTGGCGTAGCAGTCTAGAAGCTTATTCCATATTATGTATGATGTTGTTTCATGATTAGTTCGTTTTACTATTCATAATTCGGTTTTGTTATTGAGCTGTTTGTGATTGCAAATATCGTTTTATCTATCCTTTTAGCGAGATATACAGCTATTGCAGCATTGCAGCCGAATCGAGTCGCTCGCACGACACCGTCATAAAAGAGATGTGATGAGTTTGATTGAGAGGATTTTGAGGTTGAAAGAGAGCAACGACAGTATACATTTTCCATGCCAGTATTAACAGGCTTAAGTTGTCACAAAATGGTTCGTATTGCTCACAAGTCCCAACTCTCCACGCCACAACCTGTATGCTTGTAAGAGAGACCTAATCAACTTGTTTCAACAGTACAACGGAAGAGATGCTGCAGATGATAATAACTAAATCGCCCCGTCGCTAACACACTTAAACAACCGATCTCCCCTTGGCCCTTAATAGCTATGTGCCACTACAGATTGTGTTCATGCGATTTTAAAAAGTTGTTACTGTGGATAATAAGCTTGTAATAAGATTTCTGCAAGCATTTGTTAGCAAGCTTGCAATGAATACTGAATATTTTAGTAGGTAAATAATTCAGATACAATATTACCTATAATAAGGAATTTAACTACCATTCTAGAGAAAGTTATGGAATGAAAGAGTTGGAAATTTCGGGAATGTCAAAGGTCTAAGGGAGTGGATAACACAATTTGATCTTTTAAGCTATAAAAATATCCTATCCAGGTTGTCAATTAATAGGGGGACATCCAGAGTGTCACGACCTTTTGTAAGAGGTAGTGGCAGCTGTATTATAGACGAATTGGGCTGGCACGGCCGGGGAGGTACCTCTCGCTTACACGATACCGGCGTAAAGACAACTGTACAGGGATGAGTTGACCCTTCATCTGAACTTTTTTTTTCATAGAATAGGAGGCAAACGAGCATTTGAGTCACCTGATCACTGACATCCGTAATACCAGAGGTCACTTTGAGGTAAGAACAAGCTCTTTTCTTGAAGATCCCTAGGTCGTATCGATCCGGAAATACCGCGGGGGGCAGCTGATTCCAAATTGAAATGGTGCGCGGGATGAAATTGCGCTTATACCGCACAGTAGTGGACTTCGGGGGATCTAGGCGGTGACGGTGGAATTTGGAATTTCGGCGCGAAGTCCTATAATGGAATTCAGCTGCGGGTATTGATCCTTTTCCGACAAATCCAAGCATACATTTACTGCATAATTCTATTACGTCTATAATGGCACGACTAAAGCATGTAGAAACAATATGCAATAAAATAGTTTTATAGAGATTAAGAGTTTTATGCGTGAAGCGTGCCCAGGACCGCGTGAGGTCGACTAAGTCGTATAAGTGGTACAGTCCACGGGATTTGGACTATTTGTAGACCAATTTAGAACTATTAGGACATAGTTTAGAACTTTTAGAACTATTAGGGCATAGATCTAGCTGGAATGCAGGCATTGGTGTATTGATTCTTACGAAATATATGTAATAGGTCTATATATTAATATACCAGCGATCTTCTTCATTATAGCCCATGAAATCTTATTAGTATTATAAATGTGAAAGTTTGTATGTTTGTTAGTTTGTTTGTTTATTACTCCTTCACGCAAAAACTACTGAACCGATTTTCATGAATTTTGGCACACACATAGAGGGTAACTTGGATTAATACAGGATAGTTTTTATCCCGAAAAAATGTTCCTATGGGATGCCTTGGGATGATTTTCTAATTTCCACGAGATCGAAATTTACGCGGGCGAAACCGCGGGGCGCAGCTAGTTATTTATAAATTTCAAAATTATACGTAGGTATATTTTGCTTCTAGGGTTAATACACAAGTGTGGCCAACCTTTAGTTTATTTTGACACCTTGTGGCGGTTATAGTCAGCAATATTACATATATACAATATTACATGTGTACAATATTACATATGTATCAGCTTGTAATTTAAAATATTTGTACCTACATGTAAACTTGTCAGACCTTAAAAATCCCGTTACCTTTATAAACGTCCCATCCATATCTCAGGTCGCTACAAAAACCAGGGCATGTTCTGGGAAAACGGGGCGTTTGGCGCCTCCATAGCATTTTAGAGGTAGGGCCATGTTGCACTGCCGGCCCAGGGGAGGTACCTCTCATGACGCCTCTGAAAAAAGTGTTGGTTATGAGTAGCCGGTGGCCTATTGGAAGTAGAGATCGTCAGCATGAAGTAGGTGTATACCGAAGTACACTCTTCTCGCGAGACGTTGCGGGCGCATATTAACCATGCAGCGGAGTGTACCTGCTGCGTCTCGTGACGCTGGCATGGTGCGGGAACAGGAATACCCACGCGGGACGGCGGACGACCGCCACGCACCTCCCCGCCGCCTCCCACCTCTGCGCCCTCGCCGCGAGCATACTAATCACAACAACTGTAATGTTGGAGTGGAATTTAATGAGGGGTAGCTGATTTTAACTAGCATTATTTTCCCAATCGTTTCCCTAAACCAGAGGTTCTCAACCTTTTTTTTGCCAGGGACCATTTTTATATCATTCTCGATAGCAACTAATTAATGGTTTACAGCCCGCGAAATTTAAAATAAATCGCGGACCATATTGCGACTTCTGCGGACCACTGGTTGGACACCCCTGCCAACTGCAACCAGAAAGACAAAATGTCTTCGCTATTCCGACCAGTAGTGGGTTCAACCAAAAAAAAAATATATTAAAAGAATCAGTTTTAAAGTACCTAAGACTTTTTACAATTCTAAAGTCCTGTATGTATATTGATAGTCTGTGTATAGTTAAATTGACCGCCTAGTGGTCCAGTGGTGAGCTTGTCTATCGTCAAACCACAGTCGGGAGGTCCCGGGTTCCAATCCAAGGTGGGACCAACAATTTTGTGTGGGAGCTGTGGTCCGACTGAAGTGCGGCTCACACACTAATGCTGATTGCTGACTTCACATAGACTCTGACATAATATAGTAAGAGGTAGTGCCATGCTGCTCAGCAGCCGAATTGGGCCGGCACGACCGGGGAGGTACCTCTCATTTACATGGGACCGGCGCGCGGCGTAAAGCAGCTATGCTGGTGCGCTTCGTACGGAGTGTGAGTTTCCGGTGGCTCATTGAGGAGGAAGGAGACGAAGAAGGGCAACGCACCAGTATAGTCTAGATTGTGTGCATGTTTATGGACGTTGAAATTCATTCAAAAAACAAGAAAAAGAATCTCACTCGTGAGGGTCTGCTATAAAACTATTCTACTTCTTCTAGATTGTAGTGCTTAGTAACTTTCATCATCACAATCACCATCATCACCAACGTCATCGTCATCATCATCATCATTGGCATCAGAGGCTGATGTTAGTCTCTGGTTGTCAAATAAGGGTTGAAAGCACAATTTGTAGTAAATATACATTTGCTCAGATTGTTCTAGAATGTGGGGCTCCAGGAAGGCGAGGAGCGGCGCGTGATTGATGACGTCACTTAGTATTCAGCTACTCAGTCGCTTCGGGTCTTTATTTTCATATTTCACCTGACACTGTGGCGAAGGTGGCTTGATCAAATCGGCAGTGCTTTTTGTTATATATTGAAATAGATTGTGAAAAGAAGTCTTTACAAGCTGCGCCTCGCGGTTTCACCCGCGTTTAATTTGAACGAAATTACTGATTTTCCATATAAACTTAATCCATCCATTTCACCCCCTTAGGGTTGAATTTCTAAAAACCCTTTCTTAGTGCTCACTTACATCATAAAGGGAACCCGTGTTCCAAATTTTAAGTTTCTAGGTACTGTAGTTTCGGCTGTACATTGTCTGTCAGTCAGTAACGAAGAGTTTTATATATTAAGATTATCGGTTACAGAAAATCATAATATTTTTTTATAGTACAAGGAAGGCAAACGAGCAGTCGGAGCCATTTTCATGACTACCGACGCACATAGACATCCGCACAGTTATACAGATGCGTTACCCCTCCTGCCTCCTCCATGGGCCACCGGTTATCACGACAGAACAGCTGTCACGTTGCGCCGGTATCGTTTAAGCGAGAAGTACCTCCCCGGTCGTGCTGGCCTAATTCAAACGCTCAATGTATGCATTGTGGCACTACCTCTTGAAATGTCATAAGCAAGCTATTTTGCTATAAACAGAATGACATAGGTAAGTTCGAATCTCATAAACAGTTGGAATCTGCAATGATAATTAAAAAGTGTTTTAAAATAAAGCAATTGTTTTTACAATTTCTGCTTTAATTGTTTATGATAATACGACACTAACTTATTGTTTAAAATTCAATTGTTGTCTTTAAACAATTGTTATTTTATTGTTTTTTTTACATTTTCCTGGTGTATTTACGTTGCATCTCGTAAAGTTTATGCTCTATAACACACAGCTGGTACGTGGAGTCACTTGACATAAAATAACAAAGTGATACTGGCTATTTCGTTCGTGGATGTCAAAGGCAGGTAAATATTTTGAAAATAGAACAAACTCATGGACGTTCGTTCTATTTTCAAAATGTTGTTGCCTTCATTAGAGGGTTCCGTAGTTCAAAACGAAAAACTGAAACTTTGTATTAATTGTGGATGCACTTCACAAAAAAATCTAATATTTAGGTTTGGACCTGAACATGGTAATTATAAAAATGTCAAGATGTTTTTTGGTATAAGAGGGCTAATATCATACATATATACATAGATAAAAAAAATCGCATAATTTCTTTCCTCTCTTACAAAGGGCCACCGGCAACTTACAAACCGCACGCGACCTATACATGTAAGTGATATCATTATACCGCTGTGTCTGGTAGGCGAGCGGTACGTCCCTGGTCGTTCCAGCCCGACTCGGCTGCATATCGGGCTTTGCCCCACCACTCGTTCCCACCGCTGCTACTCCTGTGTCGCCAGGATCGACAGCGGCAACCACACTTGACCCTTTGATATGATCGCAGGGAGCCCAAGGGAAAAGCTAAATCTGTCTTGGGACCCGCAACGAATTTAATCAGATGAAAGTAGGAGTAGGAAGTAATTCCAATTTCCCTCCCTAATCAAAGCGGGAGACAGTACAAGATTGCAGTGATTAAGTAGTATGATAAGCCAAGAAGTAGAGAGAGCAGCCAGGTGAAGCCCGGATACTATGCACCACGGTGTTATAAATAAATAAATTGATATGGATATACATATATGCATATTGCTAGTAGCATGTTGCTTATACCTCCTGTACTATGTTGCTCGTACCTCCGGTAGGATGTTGCTCGTACCTCCTGTAGCATGTTGCTCGTACCTCCTGTAGCATGTTGCTCGTACCTCCTGTAGCCTGTTGCTCGTACCTCCGGTAGCATGTTGCTCGTACCTCCTGT
>LUGF01003837.1:199938-225182 GCA_001625245.1 Calycopis cecrops | reverse complement strand
GATGTGGGTGACGCCATCTTATTTCCGCAATATCAGATGCATTCAAATTAAGAACGTTCAGTTTTCTGCAAGCGAAGCAAGCGGCGAGACCGCTGAATAAACTTGCTTATTAATTTTCTAATCGCTTATAAATATTTGAGATATTTGAGAATGAAAAGTAAATCCATTTGAAATCGGTATCTCACACGGAAATTCTTTTCATTCTCAAATAAATATAAAAGAAAGAAAGAAAGAATATTTTGTTCAAAAGCGAAACTGTTTGGTTTAAGAAAAAAGATTTTTTTTAATAAAATAATAATTGACTTTTTTTATTTATAGAATTTATCACTGGTATTATTTTTAGATCATTAAAAATGTCAAATTCCTATTTACAGGTCATCAGTTTGAAAAAAATCTGATTATAAGAAAAAATACATTACGTCTCATAGACATCCGTACAATTGCTATGCAGATACGTTGACCTTCTTTCATCCTACTTCCAATGGGGCCACCGGAAACTCAAATCGTAAAGCTGTTGACGGCAGACTAGAATGACTTTTCTATCTTTCTTACAAAGACAACAAAGCGAATCCAAAATCCGTTATTCCATATTATTTAAGACGACGCAATTTCCCCGACGGTACCAGGAGCGCATAAGAGCACTGCACCAACATAAATATCCCGTCGGAAATCGCAACGCATTAGGCGCGCGCCATCTATCGACTTTTGGCCTATCGCCACGCGCCTGATATAACCGTTTATCGATATATTTGTCCCCGCTACACTTCATTTAATGACATATTTAACTATTCGCCGCACTGTTTGTCGATATATCTCCGTTCTACTTCATTTGTCGATATATTTACTCGTTTTGTCGACGCTTCGCTGCACTTTTAAAGTGTCGCCGAGATGTATATTGTCGATTAAGTGTTGTATTGTTCGAGAATTTATTGAGTGCTCTCCACATTTGTCATGATGTCCTGGTATTTAATATCTGTAAGTAATGTTTCTCGAAACGCGACAGTATAGCCGATAAAGCGCTAGGTGGTTCTGCAGAGGTAGTGTCATGCTGCACTGGCAACTGAATTGGAGCGGGTACGACCAGGAGGTACCTCTTCACATGATACCACCGTAACGTACCAACTATATTGCCAATATCGATGTTAGTATAATATTATATAACTGAATAGTTTGTTAGAACGGAAATACTTAGGAGTAATTTTTCGGTATTTTTCATCCCATTTATCAAGAAGGGCTACAGTAGTTTACTTATAGTAGCCGAGTAAGTGGATTATACAATGACAAAAAGTTGGACCTGTCAAAATACAATGCTATATTTTATAGTGTATAGAATCACACACGCTCCCGTTAATGACGTCCATAAACATCCGTTTAGAGGCTATGCAGATGTTGAAATCCCTCCCCCCTACACGTAAAGTAGTGCAACTTCACCTCACTTCAATTTCCTGCCTGAGGTCAGCGCGGGAGATAAAATAAATATTTAATTGTAAACTGACACCGCTCTATGATTGGATTGAAAATGTTTGCTACGTCTCAGTACAGCGGGTAGAGTTATCGAAGTCGATATTTAATGTAATTTAAAGAAATAAAAATTGAAAATAATATAAAAAGTATTATTTACATGGTACAAAATGCTGCTATAAGATCTTTATTTTTAAATATTGCCATGTTTAGGTAAGTTTGTCTGCTCCTGCTGAAACTAAAATCGCTAGAATGTACTAAAAATTAGTTTGGAATAATTTAGTTTATTTTTGTTTAAAACGGTTTTATTTTTTTGTTAAAATTTATCAACAAAATTATTATTTTAATCTTTTTTACACTTAATAAATAATTAGTCTGCTAAATCTCTTAGAAATTAGTAGGATTACAACATTTGAGCTAAAAGTGTAGTATTTATGCTAAAAATAGACGAGATTGACTATTTAGATTTCATTAAACTATCTAATATAATACGTTTACTTTTGTTACTGCTAATAATTTTCAAACATATTATGGAATAAAATAAAATGCAATAAAAATGTTTGTTAAATATTAACATATTTTGACGAGGACGAGGAGAAACACTATCGAATGCGTTTTTAGATTGATTTTAGACGAATGCGCTGAGTTTTATGCAATTTTCTATCTCCCTCCCAGAAGATCTTGCTGGAATTCTCACTATATTTTGATGACAACACAATTTTCTATTGAGTTTCGAATATTTTCAAAATTGCCAACGGCAAGAAATCGACCGATAGTTGTAGTCTCCATGTCTACTTGCTTCCTCCTATCAGCGTCTTGCGATTGCTGCCTGTTGGGAAAACTCAGAATTGTGATTTCGTTACCTCTGCGTCTGTCTGTACGGTAATTCTTTAATTCGGCAATAGATGTAGATATAATTCTTATTTTTAAGTTGGAAATTATTGTTACATAAGAGTAACCAAGTTCCCAACAATCCTTCGTGGTTTTTGGTCTGCTTATTATTTATTATTGTAACTAGCTTCCGCCCGCGACTCCGTCCGCGCGTATGTCGGTCTTCGCGTGGATGGAATTATTTTTTTTCTACGTATTTTTCCAGGATAAAAATCCCATTTTATGGCCAGGATAATAAGGTATAATTATACCAAGTTCCATCGAAATCGAACCATCAGTTTTCACGTGATGCCTGAACATACAGACAGACAGACAGACAGACAAAAATTTTTTTAATCGCATATTTGGGCTTGGTATCGATCCAGTAACACCCCCTGCTATTTATTTTTTCAATATTTTCAATGTACAGAATTGACCTTTCTACAGATTTATTATATTATGTATAGAATAGATGTTTATAAAAAAAATAGCACTTAACCACCGACATCGCCAATTTAGACATATACAGATTGTCCCGTAGTCAACTGTCCCGACTGCTCGTTCGCCACTATAATACAAAGCCATTCACCGACTGCTCGTCCCCCGAGCCACTTATAAGCGTATTCATGAGCGGGGACCGACGTCGCGTTCGGTGCGGCGCCGGGAGGAACTTTTATATTTTATTACCGAACTTGGATGTGACGGACAATTGTAGCCGGACTAGGGGGGCCTGGTGTGAGGATTTAGCCGGACAAGTCCTGTTTATAGTGTCAAAGTCAATTAGAAAGAAAGAAAGAATAACATTTATTCGGACACAATACAAGAGACAACAATAACAGAGTATACACAAGACAACACATGACAATAACATTTTATTACATTAAGACATTAAGACATTAAGAAAGGTAACATAAAGATTACCTCAAGTAAGGACCAAAACGGTGTGGTTCGGTATAAGCCAGGACTCACGGTTAACATGTAACCTGGCACCGGTTTTCAACCATACCGGTAAGGCTGGTTTTAGTGTCACGCGGACCGTCCGCACGGATCGCTCCGCGCATGCCGAACTGTATTACAGCTAGGGAGTGTTTTAAAGTATGTAATGCAGACGGGTCCGTACGGACGACCGCTCCGCGCGGACAGCTCCGTGGCACGGACGCGCCATGCGGACGGCTGCGGAGCTGTCCGCGCGGACGCGTCCATACGGACGGTCCGCGTGACACTAAAACCAGCCTTAAAGTATGTAATGCAGACGGGTCCGTACGGACGCGCCATGCCGACGGCTGCGGAGCTGTCCGCGCGGACGGTCCGCGTGACACTAAAACCAGCCTAAGAGGATGCGTCACTGAGGTCTCCACACGTTTTACTCAACAAGAAATGATGGTTCTTATAAGACATAAAATAAAAATACAATTTACGCATAAGTAGCCGGCGGCCCATGGGGGTGGGAGGAGGAAGGCGGGCAACGCATCTATGCAACCTCTATGCGAATGTATATGGACGTAGTCATGAAAATGCAACACAAAAAATGTCTTTGATTTATTTTGTAGTAGTAAACTGTTTTACTAGCATAAAATAGATGGCGCTACTGGTAGTGTAGGTACTTTTTGTTTTTGTGTAGGTTTATTAAGCTTAATTTCAAAAGTCGTAGAAGAAATGTTGTAAACATTGCTATCTACATCTCAGAGTTTGCTGGTGTTTTACATATAAGCCGGTATATTTCGCTTCAATTGCATATTTTCAAGCCTTTACCAGTACTAGGTTATTGTGCACACAAATCGATATAACAACAGTAATAATATTATCAATGATATACTTAGGGAATATATGTACAAGTACCCGTGTAGACAAGTAAATATAGAGACAGACAGTTCGTAATAAAAAATGTCAGACGCTCTAATTGTACATTCTGCTCAAGAGCCCTTTATAGAAATAACGAGATGGTCTCATTAAATATACAAATCAGAGATGATCGGGTTCGGGAGGCGCTAACACCTCACGACATGTCGTGTGGGGGCAACAGGGCCGCGGGCTGCCAGCTCTCCCGGAATTCCGGGATTCTCTCGGGAAGAAGGGATTAGATTTTAAAATCTCCCGACTCCAGGAACGCTGGTAAAACCTCCAGAACTGGCGACTGGCGAGCGGCGCGCAGCCCCGGCGGGCAGTGACTTAATTTAATCTCATAGTATCAAAATTGTCTTCCGACCACTGTTGAAGACATTATAGAACTTATAAATATATTATTATATATATCTGATGATATTATGCTGTTTTGTCCTCCCGGATTTCTGATCAACGAAACGTAGAAATTAGGATTGGTTTACGAAAAATAGACCATATTAATTAAACTCGCTGATCTTGGTGACACATAAATAAAGATAATAACAATTATATAATTGGAAAGAGATTTAAATGAAAGATGTTATTTATTTTTAGTGTCAATGAGCAACCGAGAGTATATAAGAGTTAGTGCCACGCTGCATGCATGCATTAGTCGAAATGGGCCGGCACGACCGGGCAGGTACCTCCCGCTTTCACGAAACCGGATAAAGTGACAGCTGTGACGTCGGGTTTCGTGCGGTATGTAAGTAGCCGGCGGCCCATGGAGGTGGGAGGGTAAAAAGGGCAGCACTGTATAGCATCTACGCGGATGTCTATGGGTGTCGGTAGTCATGAAAATGGCTCCGATTGCTCATTTGCCCAACTATACCATAAAAAAACCAAGCCTGTCAGAGCCTTTTCGAAGACTTGTGTCCGACACTTTTCCCTCCGACACGAGTCGTCGTGTCGTCCCCGGCGCTCGTAAGCCGGCAGATCTAATGAGATGCCTCTACGGTTGCACCAACAACCTCTTTGAGATACAGGCCCTAAATCGTCCCTCTGAGTCATCTTGAGGGCTGAGGTTTGAACCACAATGCGTCTTAATTTGTTCAATTTACAAGCCAAGTTGACGGCGTTTTTTTGTAACGTCTGGGTGAGGTATTTGTGATTTTCTTGAGGGAAATAACGAAGATTTGTTTTAGTACCGTCAGTCTACAGAATCAACATAAATATATTTTTTCAGACTCAAGGAGTCTCAAGGAGTCTGGAAAATCTGAAGAATATATTTAAAGATACGTATGTATTTTAGGTTTATTTAAAAAATCTCAGCTGTCTACGAGAGAATTAACGTATCTATTAACACTTCTCAGTAACGAAGTAATTGCTACAAATGGAGTCTGCTATGTTTAGTACACCGTTGTCCGGACACTTTTATAATTTTTAATTTTTTCGACGTGTTTTTGCTACTGTAGCATGTTGTGTAACAACCACTGGAAAAAATTGTGTAGAATTAAAAATTATCGCTCAGAAAACAACCTAAAAGTAACCTGTATGTATGCTGATTATAACGCGAATGAAACTGACCCTTAGTAGGACCCAGGAATCAGTCTAGATGCTATTTTGTTTTTCCACTTGAAGTTACCTACTGCAGGTACTATTACACTATTTTAGATTTCGTTGGTATGATAGGCTTATTTGATAGCTACAATATACTTCTTTAAACTAGTTATAACTGTATTTGAAATATTTGTTACGTAACACCCACCCTATATAACAACATTTGCAATACTCTTGCAATTCTTTAAAACACTAAAAGATATTAAGCAATTCCCAAAAAGCAGTACACAACAGAGATAAAGTACCACCGTATTTGTGAAGCTGTGAATCCGTCTGGGACGCGGCCAAGTCTGATACATAAGTAGATTATGGAGTAAATATTATTGATGGCGCACGTTTGATAAATTATATGGATGATATGACAAATCGCTTTTGTTGTTCCCAAATAGGGACGCAAAAAAACGGGTTTTGTTGTGTTTGTTATTCAGATTTTGACTTGTAGGATGTTGTATAAAAAACTAGCGAACCTTTTAGTATAATGTGTATCTGATATTCTTATTTGACTGTTAAATTGGGATGAATATAATATAAATAAATATGTGCGGATGACGAGCACGGTGTTCGAAATATTTTATTGAGGGAGATAGAAATACAAACTATGGATAAAGTGCCTTCCAAATGGGATAATGTTGGTAGATCCTTTGACTGCAATTTCCCCTTTAATTTAATCTATATGTAAAAGGAAAACCTGACTGACAATTACATATATCCACACACAGCGGAACCTAATGTATCCAGAAACTTGAAATTTGTTACAGAGGTTACTTTCATATTGCAAGTGAGCACTAAGAAAAGATTCTCAGGAATTCAACCCTTAAGGGGTCACTTAATTATTAAACTCATAAACGTTCGTAGTGTCATGCACAACAACTCTGCTAATGATCATCACATGTTCAAATGCATGGTTTACGATTCTATAAAGGACATAAAAACATTCATTTCTGGATCAAATATATAAAATATATATTCCAATAGTTCCATATTCAAATCAAATAGTGTTTCCCCAGTTTCCCGTTTCACTTTTCTCTCTTTTCACGTAAATTACACCAACAAAAATATCCAGCAAACAAGAGAATAAATGATGTATTCCGTACATAATAAACTGGTCTTTTTTTAAACACAATACAATTTTTAATTTTAGTCCTCATGGGTTTTACATTTGTCTTAACAAATTCTATTAATAGAAAATGAAATTTTTTATAAAAAAAGCGATATAAGTTAGATATAAGTAATATAAGTAAGTATGGAAGATTTAAAATTCTATTAACTACTTTCGCTCGCGTCCGATTAGGGTTTTTTGTAATAAAATGCTCTTTCTGATAGCTCTTGAGTAGTTTTGTGGTGAAAGTGTAACAAATATACATTCAAATTTATAACATTAGTAGTAATTCAAGAAAGATTTTTAAGACGACGAATTAATCATAGTTTGACTATCAATATATTTTTAAGTCCAAATTCCAAATTACACGCTAGACTTGATATTATATTTTTTGGACTGTAAAACGCTTTTCAACCAACTAAATACGTTAGTTTTTATTATTCCACAAGAAAAGGTAAGGAATGTAATACAGCAGAGTGGAAATTATTCAAATAAATCAAAGTCCACACATATCTAGAATCTTAAAAATTCAACACAAGTAAGACATTCCGAATATCGGTTCCAAGTTAAAGCAAATATTGTAAGTGTTCGAATATTCAATTTTGTTCCAAGTTGAGTGGAGCCAGACGTATATATCGCAGTGACGCCTTCCCTGGACGCCTTCCAGTTGGTAAATAAAAGTATAAATGTGGGTAGCCAAGTATTAATCACTGGTCGCGGTTTAATGTGCTGCGTGGTTCTGTTCGCCTGGTATTGGCAATCGTATATACGGTGTTTTTTTTTGTTGTTAACCATAGCCAGCCAATAGATATCCGCATAATTATTAAACGTCTACTTTGCGGAGTCCGATGGGTCACCGGAAACCCACCTGTCTAAGGCAACCTTTAAAGCATTTTTCCTACTAAAAGAAAACCCGTTCACAAATTCGATATACCAGGATAACATAAACACTAGAACATCATTTGGCGTCTGAATCTCATTTGCGGCGCGCCAAAAATTCAAATGCACCGCTTAAAGCGCTTACCGCTTGAATAACCAAACAAGGGCACGAAAGGAATATTTTAGGATGCAAGATGGATGGAAGATAAATAAATACACTAGCTCCGCCTCGCAGCCTCATCTGTGTCTGCTTTGTAGACTAGTGTTTACTCCATACTTACATCAACCATGATACCGACGACGTAGCTATGCATAGCTCGTTTCGTGTGATTGTTGCCGGTGGAACATGAAGAGGAGTGATAAACGTGGTTGAATAAGCTGAAGACAATTTGAAGGCTGAAGAAACCTGAAATGGCTTAGATGGCTCCCATGGGAGTAGGGCCGCCGTAGCTACAATTCGACCGGGGGACGATATTGTTATTATTATTAGACAGTGGCGCCATCTGGCTAAAAATTAGTCAGAAAACTTTGTGGACTCATGCACAACTTTGCTAAAGATCATCACATGATCAAATGCATAGTTTACGATTCTATAAAGGATCAACAGACAAAGAAATTTATAAGTTATGTTAATTACCATACTCCTCCGATACGGCTCGACCGATTCTTATGAAATTTTGTGTGCATATCGGGTGGGCCTGAATCGGCCAACCTATTTTTATCTCAACATTTCCACGGGATTGAAACTTACGCGGGTGTAAGCGCGGAGCGCAGCTAGAGTTATATAATTTGATAATAATTAAATCCAGCAAGAAATGTATTTTCAAACCGAACCATCACAAACAAACAACAGTGCAGCGCCATCTGTACGTCGAAATGTAAATTAAACAAAACAGAGCAAAGTAAACAGAAATTATGATCCGTCGACGCTGCGGTTATGGAAATTTGTGGGTTCGTTTACGTCACGTGAGCTTGTGAGCTTTATGTCTGAGGTCCACTTATATAACAAGCTTCCGCCCGCAGCTGCACCCGCTTAGATTTATAACTTCAAAAATGGAGTTTTTATATTAGTATACATAATATAAACCTTCCTCTTGAATCACTCTATCTATTAAAAAACCTATCAAAATCGGTTGAGTAATTTTAAAGATACAAGCATACAGACACACAGACGGCGGAAAGCGACTTTGTTTTATACTATGCAAATGTGTCTATGTATTTGTGTACCAGATGCGTAAAGTATTGCAAGAAATAAGGTGTGGAGGTAGTGCCTCGCGACGTATGATAATGAATTGGCACGTCATCTCTCGCTCACACTGTACCGGCGTAGTGACAGCTGTGTTGTCGCGTTTCGTTAGTAGACGGTGGCCCATCGTGGGCGAGGGGGAATTGGGGGCAACGAGTTTGTGTAGCAGTCGTGCTGATGTTTGTGGGTGTGGGCAGTCGTCAACAGTCTCCGACTGCTCGTTTGTTCCCTTACATTATCTTATTAATATTATAAATGCGATAGTTTGTATGTATGTTTGTTTGTTAATCCTTCACGCAAAAACTGATAAACCGATTTTCATAAAATTTGGCACACACACAGAGAGTAACTTGGAATAACACATAGGATTTTTATTATAGTTTTTATCCTGAAAAAATGTTTCTATGGGATGCGATGGGATGATTTTCCACGATATCGAAATTTACGCGGGTGTACTATAAAAAAGGTATGCCTTCTTTTTTCCTGTTTTCACTACTTGCTTCTCGATCTTTCTAAAAGTAAATTCCTAGGCAGTTCAAGTGACATGTTCGCTGACGCAACTCATAATATTTCTTGAGTTTACGCGAATGTTAAGCATTACAATTACTACATAGTATAAAACAAAGTCGATTTTCACCGTCTGTGTGTCTCTATGCTTTGAAATTGCTCAACAGATTTTAATGGGTTTATTATTAGATAGTGTGATTCAAAAGGAAGGTTTACATGTATAATAATATCGAATTTGAAGCATGTGAAGCCGCGTGCAAAAGCTAGTAACACAATAAAAGGTATTACGTCTTACTAAACAACTTGAAAACAAAATGTTTGTGTATTCCACTAATACAGCAGTTAGTTGTAAATAACTTGTAATTAGAGTTTATTGCGACTGTTGAAGTAACTGACGGTTATTTAATTAAAACTGTTTGTTACTTAAGGGCAGGTCACAGGTTGCCGTTAGGAACTTAATTGGCGAATAAATTTAATTTGTTTAATTTCTCTCTGGCATTTTATTGTGTTGAAAATCTTTAAACTTCATACAGCGTTTTATCTATATGCTACGGCTTAGGAGCTTTGGAAAGTTAATCTAAAAATCTATCATACAACATGATTTTCTGAAAGTAAATTAGTTTTTTTTTTTTTTTTATGGTATAGGGGGGCAAACGAGCAGTCGGAGCCATTTTCATGACAACCGACTCCCATAGACATTTTTTTTATATTATTTTATTTTATTTGGGAAACATACAATGTAGACATTACTTAAATGACAAAAAATACATCTAACACATACATCAATAAAGTTTCCACTAATCATTGATGCATATTAAATTCCTAGCAATATAAAAAAAATAATAACAAATTAAATTAATTTAGATTTGAATACATACATTTAAATAAAATTTTTTGAGATTTCTTGCTTATATTTAACAATATTTAAATTAAAAATGTCGACTGAGTTACAACATTTATTAGATGTGAAGCAAGCTCTACTTATAAATGCATTTTTAAAATAACTGCTTTTACATTTTGTCACATAAAAGAGAGTAGATTTTCTTGCGCATAATCTTGGACAATTAAAATATACATATACATCCGCACAAAGGCTATACAGATGCGCTGCCCTCATTTCTCCTCCCACCTCCATGGGCCACCGGCTATTTACACACCGCACGAAACGCGACAGCACTGCTGTCACTTTACGTCGGTATCGTGTATTAAATTATTTGATATACATAAAAATATACACAAAATAAGATTTTATTTGGTGTTAAAAGTTTCCTAGTTTGGAGAAAACACCGAAAATGGGTACTTTATTAGGAGTCCAGGACTTTTAGTATATTCTCTGACTAAGGAGTACACATTACAATATATTATATAGTACCTACTACAATATTCTGAAAAATCTTAGGTTCCTGCTTTCAACGAACCTAAAAACTCAACAATCCCTCCATTGAATTTGGTGACTGTTCAATTTTGTTCATGGAAAGTGATCAAAATATAATTTTAGAGAAATTTCTATCAATCCATCTGTTTATTGTGGATAGATATAATTGAAGAAAGATCATGAGGGGATGGCGGATCTAAATTAAAGTGATAAAATATTATTCCCGTAATATCCTGCCCTCATCTATTTCCACCTTTTTCCATTTCCTTTTCTCGGAGGTCTCCTAATTACTAAAACTGCGGTTTCCGATCGAAGGAGTTTTCTTAATTGTAATTAGACCCCAAGTGAAAAGGCGTCTGTTTTTTGACAATTAGCTGGGTTAGAATTAATTTGTGAATTAGTTGGTTTGGGGGACAATTGCTAGGGTTTCTGTTGGAGTCTTAGACAATTAGGGACTTGAGAATCAAAATACATATAATAAAACAGTAAAATTCGTGTGTCTGTACTTTTAAATAATATTATAAATGCAAAAGTTTGTATGTTTGTTTGTTTTCATGAAATTTGGCACACACATAGAGAGTTACTTGGATTTTATCCCCAAAAAAATGTTCCTATGGGATGCCATGGGATGATTTTCTATTTTCCACGGGATCGAAATTTACGCGGGTGAAACAGAGAGGTGCAACTAGTATTTAATGAAACGATGTAATTCTTAAAATACTACAACTTAATTCATTATTTCTTTCGTTTTCTCTTTGGATTGCTGATCGCTTAAGTGGTTTGGGTGTGAAAGCGTCACAAACAAAATTACATTCAAATTTATATTAAGTAGGGATATACAATTTGTATATTGTACAGTAATAAATGTAACGAAATGTAATATTTCCAGAAGGTTCGTTTACAGCGCTGTGTAATAAATATGGAGCCGATGGATTTTAGGATCGTAACGTTGAATGGAAATAAATATGGGGAATAAATACATTTTGATTTTTAAAATGTATTGTACGGTAGGGAAAACAACCAATTTCGAAATAATAATGTATGTATATATATATACTCACCATGAGTAACATTTTAAAGAATGATTTTTATAGTTTAAGGGGGCAAACGAGCAGTCGGAGCCATTGACATGACTACCGACACCAATAGACGTCCGCTACGAGGTGCGGCTATATTTTATTGCTTATTTGCCTCCTTATTTGAGAATGTAAGGGGGCAGCGGCACGAGCATGTTGAGCAGACCCCCTTATTATAAAACACAAACACTTGGTGAGAGGTGTCGTGCCTCATTGCAGCATACATATTTATGTACCTTTAATGGGAAGACATTGGTTACTGAAACACAGCTTATGCTAGCTCAGTAAACAGGGGACCCAATTTTGAATGTTTAACATTTTTTCTTGTGTCAATAAAGAATTATTTATTATTATTTACATGTCAGCGCGACAGAGGAGAGCCTTTTTAGATTGCTCGTTTACCCCCTTATACGAGTAGACCGAGCCATTTTCGTGACTACCAACGCCTACGGCTACAAGCATACTGATACAGATGTGCTGCGCTTCTTCCTCCCCCCCTCTCTTCGGCGGCGTGGCACTACCTCTTACAATTGTAGCACACACGTGCCGGCATGTGATCGTGTAATCCTTGGGTGTTGGCACTCACTAGACCTCCTCATGGATTCGAAGTCGGGACCTCACACCTGTGTTTGACCAGGTTTACCTCTACCCTCGAGGCAGTGTTGAGATAAAACATGACAACCAAGTTTTTCTGCCCACCGTACCTCCAGATGTATATAATTAATCAAAAGTTTTTTTTAATATCCGCTCCTCGCAGCGAACACATAATTGGTATCGCGAAAAACAATTTTCGCAACATTCTCTTTTCATTTATCATTTTGTTTTTTTACCTTCTGTGCGAACACTTTTTTTGAATTTTTGATCTACGATGTTCATCTGTACCTTTTGGAGGCCGTGCTTTACTCTCGACAATGTCCCCCTTTTTGTGTGTTTTTGAATAAGGGGGCAATTGAGCAAAATGAGAAGTAGAAGAGCAGTTAAAAGGAGGTAGAGTGCAAAGTGGTCGTCGTTTATAAAACAAGCATAAATTATCTAAGTGTGTGTCTTTTCTACCCTTCCCTGAATTTCACCACCGAAAACAAACACTTCTCGTCCCACCTCCAAGGGCCACCGGCTACTTACACACCGCACGAAACGCGACAGCACACCCTGACTCTTTACGCAAGTATCGTGTAAGCGAGAGGTTTTTCCCAGGTCGTGCCGGCCCAATTTGGCAACATGCATGCATGCAGCGTGGCAGTACCTCTTCCTCTCCTCTTATCTCACTTCACACCGAACTCCGCTACAATGCACGAATGGCGCTCACCTTTTAGAGAAAATTCGACTTAGAAACGGATTTGAACCCGCAATCACACTTAGCCCCGGCTGAATTCAAGAGATAGGGAATACCGCAAAAATGTTTTTTAACTAAGAGAAATATCTTCGAGGGTAATATATTACCGTGACAAATCCTGGGGGGACCCTCGCCCTCCCCCTCTTGGGGGGATCCCTCCCCCCTCCAGGTAATGGAGCGCTATTCGCTATCGGAAGGAGTTACCGTTGAGAAATGTGAGGCTTTTTTAACGATAACCCATTTTTAAGGCACTTTAAAACACAATCTAGGCCTCAGGTTTTTAGAAAGGTATTGATAAAGGATATTGTACCTTTTGTGGGAACGAAAGCCTTCGCTCTTATTCTTTTAATAAATTTAGATGGAGGTTATACAGGTGCATTGCCTTCTTTCTTCCTCCCTTCCCATGGGCCACCGGCTACTATGCTTGAACATCTTATTTATCTACTACTAAACACGTGCCGTCAAATCGGGATTAACGTATCCAAATTAATGTCTGAAATTTCAAAACTACTATTTATAAAAGTAAGTAGGCGTTAAGTTTATTAATCTGTGGCGTTGGAATGTTTAAAATTTTCGCTGCCTTTTAAAGGAACAGAAAGATGGTAATAAAATTATATTAACGGATTTTATCGCGGTTTAAATAGGTGTTATAATATTATCGTATTATATAATGTACTAGCTGCGCCCCGCGGTTCCACCCGCATAAATTTAGATCCCGTGGAAAATAGAAAATCCATGGCATCCCATAGGAACATTTTTTCGGGATTAAAACTATCCTTTGTGCTAATCCAAGTGACTCTCTATGTGTGTGCCCAATTTCATGAAAAGCGGTTGAGCACTTTTTGCGTGAAGGAGTAACAAACAAACATACAAACATTTCGCAATTATAATATTAGTAAGATTTTCAATAACTTCTCACATTAGGAGATCAGGACGAATCTCAATAGACGTCGGTCGCCATGGAAAAAAATTCAAAATAATTACTATGTACTATTTAATCTTGCACGCACATGCCATCAGTTTAAAAATAAATGGAGGAAGCCCTTCAAAACCGAGCCATCTCGATTACCGCAACTAAACGGATCACAACATAAGTACGTTAATAGTTAAGTAGCAAAGGTTAAAACAGCCAAGTTTAGTGATTGACTAGTGCGGGTAGGAGTTGTATGTAGTAGGGGACAAACGAGCAGGCGGTTAGTGACCACCGCCGCCCATAGACATCCGCAAAACAAGTGGTCTGGCTGGCGCGTTGCCGGCCTTTAAGAAAAAGGAATGCTCATTTCTTGAAGATCCCTAAGTCGTATCGGATTCGAAATACC
This sequence comes from Calycopis cecrops, assembly GCA_001625245.1. Classification (NCBI taxonomy): domain Eukaryota; kingdom Metazoa; phylum Arthropoda; class Insecta; order Lepidoptera; family Lycaenidae; genus Calycopis; species Calycopis cecrops. The sequence continues at coordinate 210,579 of LUGF01003837.1, read as the reverse complement.
GAGAGAGGGAGCTGGTTCAATACTGTTGTACTTTTTCCACCACAACAACGATATGCTGTGCTGTCGCGTTTTGTGCGGTCACTATCATTAAAGAAAAGTGATAAGACAGGCATACACCTAGTAGTTTTCTTGCAATATTTGTCTTCGTTAAAATAGCTTTTGCGATTTCTTTTTTTAATGTAATATAAGGGGGAAAAGGAGCAATCGGGGCCTATTGAGACCTTCCGACATGGGCATCTACGTGACTATAACATAGATACGTTTCTGCCCTCCTGCCTTCCCACTCTTCAATGGGCCACCGGCTACTCTCACGCACGAACGCGACAAAGCTGTTACGCCGGTGTCACGTGCGAGAGGTACCTCTCGGTCATGACTCAGCAGGTTCGGTCAACCCGGGACTACCTCTAACTAGTAAACTTTAGTAAGAGGTAGTGCCACGCTGCATGCTTGCATGCAGCCGAATTGGGCCGGCACGACCGGGGAGGTACCTCTCGCTTACACGAGACCGGCGTGAAGTGACGACTGTGCTGTCGCGTTTCGTGCGGTGTGTAAGTAGCCGGTGGTCCACGGAGGTGGGAGGAGAAAGGGGGGCAGCGCATCTGTAGTCTATGCAGATGTCTATGGGCGTCGGTAGTCATGAAAATGGCTACAACTGCTCGTTTGTCCTCCTATACCATAAAAAAAAAAAAAAAAAGAACTAAAATATTCATAAACCAGCTATAAAATTTTATTTACTTTAGAACTAGTGTATAACCATTGAACAAACACATCCTAACATGGAATTACATATCAAATAAAACCATAACTGTTACTCAAATATCACATGCCTTCAAACCGAGTGACCCCGTCCATACGCCGCAAACGACATTGTCAAAGCAATGTCATTGTCAAAACGATGACATTGTCAAAGCGTAAGGTAAATTTGACACAAAACGTAAGACATTAGAGTTGAAGCCGCAGAGAATGTAATCGCCACTGAAACTGGATTTGGTGTGGAGCAAGGCACACGCTGAGGCGGAAGCGGTAGCGTTATAAGAATAGAGTAGAAATAAGTTTATTTATCACAAAAAGAGATAATACAGAATACATGAACACATAAAAAATATATAACCACAACAGTAATGACGTCTTAAGTTGACGCGAATAATACAATTTTAATGGATTTTATAGCGAATTATTTGAGCCCACCCGTGACGTGGAAGCTTTTGAAGCTTCTGGCTTGGAAAATAATAAAATAAACCGCAATTATATCCGCTAAAATTGTTTTATTGTAAATGAAAAAGTTTTTATTCAAAATGGAATTACAGGAATTACTTTTTGAACGAAAGAGAAATACAATTTAAGTACATATTGCGTGAAGTACAGTGATGCAATGTGAAGAGCCCTGAAGTAAGTAGTAAGTAAGTTGTATGTAGTGAGTTACAACATCTTTGTGTCAAATGTAATATGATCAATGTTGATTGTTGTGTAACAGTGTACATGTATTTATCCCCAATAAATTTCTTTTCTATTGTATTTTATTCTATTCTAAATAAATATGATTCCTAAGGAGGTGAAACAAAAGTTCTTCTTGAAATTATTCTAGATTCTGATATATTAAACCTTTTGCAGAGTTTATAAATGACCTATTAGGGTTGGGTGTAGGTGGCCAACGCATCTCAACGTTTGATGGACTGGGTGCTTGATTGTCCCTTTACGCTAACTCGAAAAAAGGGGGCAAACGAGCAATCTCTGACTCGAAGTAGACTAGAACGAGCTTAATCTTAAAAATCATAAATAAGATGTTATACTACATTGAAAATTAAAAATGAACTAGTGTAAATAAATAGCCAAGATTTTGTTTATGATGATGACCATAAATATCCGTACAACCAGAGGTTATGTGAATGTAATGACATCTCTTTCCTTCCTCTAAAGAACCACGTAATTCTCATATACCGCGACAGACTAGTATTTGGAGAGCAACGGGTATTTCCCTTGATATAATGACCGAAATACTAATAGTAACTCTTGAATGGATTATTACCCAGATCAAGTCAAATTCAAAATCGAAACATTTTACTCATCATACAACTACGTAATCAAATTCAAAAACAGTAACACCGCTTATTATTCTTCCCAGATCTTAGAGGAAACGACGTAACAAACTCAGCGGGTTAAGCCTTTGAAATATCCATCATTACATTGTATAAAACAGTAGCTTTCCGCCGTCTGTGTGTCTGTATGCTGAGATCTTTAAAATTACGCTACACATTTTGATGGTTTTTTTTATTAGATAGAGTGATTCCAGATGAAGGTTTATTAGTATGTACAATAACATCGAATTTATCGCGTGCGAAGCCGCAGGCAAAGCTAGTAAGTAATGAAATACATGAGACACTAACTCTAGAGTTAAAAGTTCCAATCAATAATAATTTACGATGCGCTTGGACCAGCGGCGGCCGTGGCGCGGGTCAACCAGGCTAATGTCACGTGAAATGAAAAGACACGTCGATTGTGTAGTGACGTACCGGTGACTATCGACTGTCGATATATTTAACGTGTTTGTAGTAAAACTTCTATACGTGCTTGACTTGAGGAGTGAGCTGGCGAGGCCAATGGAAGTTGTCATTCAAATTCGAATTCGATTTGAGTGAAACTTTTTTTGTAGTTAAAAAATGAATATCATATGACATGTTGTCATTGTAACTACAGTAATGAATTAGTGTATTAAATCGATAATTAAGTTTTACTTCAGTTGTGTGGTCTAAAGCAGACACTTTTTTGAAAGAGATCTCAGCAGGTTCAGATGTAAATTGATAACTACCCAATAAAGGAGAGAAAGCGTGTAGTAATTGGTCTGACCTTTTCTGAAAGAGCCTTCAGTAATAGATTGGTGTGATGCAAATTGATATAGATTACTTTTGAAAGAGATTGGATAACGTTCAATATCTTAAGTATATTGATTTTATTAGGTCTCTACTTCTGTAACAAGTTATTTTAGTTTCTGGTAAAAAATGTCTTGCGTTAATGCAAGATTATTATATGATAACTGCGCTTCGCCCCGCGGTTTCACACGAGTAAGTTTCGATCCCGTGGAAATATCAAAAAAAAATATGTTGGCCGATTCTTGGACTCACCCGATGTGCACACAGAATTTCATGAGAATCGGTCGAGCCGTATCGGAAGAGTACGGTAACAAGCATTGTGATACGAGAATTTTATATACTATAATATAGACATTCTGCTGCATAAATATATTCTTTTATTTTTAGTCCTATACTAACAATGAGCTGTCGAAACAGGCTTTCCTTATTCAAATTAATGTCTGAAATTTCACGACTTTGCGATTTAAAAAAAGTAAACTAAGCAAACAACATTCTAAAGAATATTATTTAAGTAAGCATCTCCAATAAAGTTTTAACAAAGAGCTGCTATTATGTATGTATACCTATATTGTATTCGCAATCCACAAGTTGAGAATATATTAGAATATATATACCTGATTATATTTAGGAACAATTTAAATATACTGCTAATACGACTGACTCCTATTGACCAAAGTTTTTTCTGTTCTGGATGTTTTTAGAATGCTAGACGTAATGCTACAATTTAGGAAGGGACATTATTATATTAAAATGTGATTTGATTACATTTGTTTCGGATTCTAGTCTTACTAAATTATACTTCCATTATTTAAGAGCATTAAAAATAAAGTGGTAGTGCCACACAGAATGCATACATAAAGCCGAATTGGGCTAGTGTGACTGGGGAGGTACCTCTCACTTTCACTAAGCCCGCGTACAGTGACAGCTGTCGCCTTTCGTGCGGTGTGTAAGTAGCCGGCCAATGGAGGGAGCAGGAGGAATTGGGGCAACACATCTGTATAGCCTCTATGCGGATGTCTATGGGCGTCGGTAGTCACGAAAATGGCTCCGATTGCTCGCTATAAAAATAAAATAAAATCAAAGTTATCGATATTGAGTTCGAGGCACATCACTAACCAGGTAATTCGTAGAATTTCAACCGCAGTGTGATGGAGGCCGTTACGGCGCCCATCGCACGAAGTGGACACTCATGACGTCAGGTAATTCGTAGAATTTCAACCGCAGTGTGATGGAGGCCGTTACGGCGCCCATCGCACGAAGTGGACACTCATGACGTCACTGATGGGCTTTGTGTGGGTTCTTTGGATTTACGCGCGTTTTATTATTTGTTACGTCATGCATTGACGCATATGCTGGTATGCTGGAAGTAATACCTAGATCATGAAGTCTCTGGTTTGATTCCCGGTTTAGTTATGGATTTTTTTTAGTTTCGTGAACAAACGAGTAGCCGGAGCCATTTTTATGACTGCCAACGCACATACTATGCCTTCCCTCCTCCCCCTTCATGGGCCACCGGCTAGCAAGTGGGCAATGCAGCTGTGTACACTTTATGCGGATATGATGATGTGCGTATGTTAGTCAATAAAATGGCTCAGGTTTCTCGTTTGCCCCCTTGTAGTATCTTTTTGATGGTGTCGTCGTCATGTGATTGAGAAAGCTCCCATCCGGCCGGTCGGTTCACATGCAATGCAACAATAACAAATATACCTACTCCGATATTTGAACCCAAGTACCAGGCAAGCATAGGCGTGTAGTAATCACTTTAATTTATTCAAGCTTCCCCAGTCCCTTCCCCGCCGTCGTCTCAATCTGTCAACATCAAACGTCCTTTACGCTTATGTAATCCTGGTAACAGGGAAGTCTAATGACGTTGATTTGGCGTGAAGATGGCGGTTGTTTCCGGTTCCTGTGCACTGATTGCCGTGCATTGCAGTTGAATTAGGCGGGCACGGCCGGGGAGGTACCTCTCGCTTACACGACCCCGTCGTAAAGTGACAAGGCTCTCAAATTTCGTGCAGTTAGTTTCCGATGGCATTTTATACTTGAAGGTAAATATTACAAATATGCGGATATATATGGACGGTCTATCCATTCCTACTTTATGCATTTCATATATGCGTGAATCACACAAAAGCTATGAATTTCCACGAAAGCGTTTTTTCTCCCCCCTTCCAAGTCCCCAATAATCACAATATCTTCAAACAATGTCCTTTTAATTCAGCAGTTGCAACACCAACTCTCTAATACATGTACAGTAACAAGACATCAAAGTGTCAGGGTAAAGACGGGGGCGGTATTTAGACAGGGAAATTACAGGGGAAATACATGGGTATACTGTTATTGGCAAGGGTGGGTAATGATAGACATGGGGTATAGACGTACGCCACTTTGTGCATGCATATCTAAAACACAGGCAAAAAAACAGTATTTTTTTTACGTTTAGTTGATAGAGAAAGAAAGAAACAAAGAAAACATTTATTTACTAAGAGCCACTTAAATGTAAAATTACAAACATTACAGATTATAAAATGTACTTGGTCCTTGTAATGTAAGTAAAAATAATGGTCATGGTCATACCAACATATAACCTACAAATGACATAACACAAAAATATAAATTAAAACTCACTACTTTAAAATATCACATACAATTACAAGATCACAAAGATATAGTAGAATGAGAATGACATTAACAATACGTCACAACATATACAGTGGGATCATAAAGAAGAAGAAAGAGTACGGTCACATGTCAAACTTAATGTTGAACAGTTTAAATAGTAGGTACTTAATAATGTCGTCCTAATAGAATTTCGACTACATCGGCCATCTCTCTAGAGATTAGACAAGAAGCCCAACGAAATGGGTCGATCTATCCGTCTAAGAGATGCCACAGTTAGACACACATATATGTATAGATTTCACTCATTTTTAATTTGTATACTAGCGGCGCCTAGCGGCTTCGCTCGCATATCTGCGGTCTTTTTAATAATTTCATAAGGGTATGTAGATTCATACAACAAGATATTCACGAATATTGAAATATTTGCACTCTCAGTTCATAGTTTTAAGAGGCAGATTGTGCAAACACTTTCGTTAAACTAATTAATTATATGTTTTTGTTTTATATAATATAATACAATCATGTTACGCCCCGATATGTATACCTAAACATTTCCCTAAAACATCCGTGGAAAACGGTGCTGATTGTGTAATGACCTAATCTACGTATTCATGTTAAGTGTAACCATGTATTAGGTATACAATTGTTTGTTTTCCCAAATAAATTAAACTTAAAAAAAAATATCAGTCTGATCCTGGTCGCATCATATTTCTGTTTGAAGTTAAACTTCTATACGCGGGTTTGATTTGGGGAGTAAGTTGGCGAGAGCGTTACAAAAATCACACATTAGGCGAGGCCAATGCAAGTTGTCATTCAAATTCAAAATACAAACTCGATCTAAGTGAAACGTTTTTTTGTTTAAAAAATAAATATCATAATATGATATGTTATGTCATTGTAACTACGGTGATAAATTTGTGTAATAAATCAATAATTAAGTTTTACTTCAGTTGTGTGGTCTAAAGCACACACTTTATTTGTTATCTCATCTGCCATTTTATCAGATTTGAGTGCTTTATTAACATCTCTGTACCGTTTCTTGAAAAATTACTTAAATCCGCAAATTCGGAAATATTTCCAAAATATAATATCAAATTAGGTGTCTTACGAAAAAGTAAATAACCTCGATATGTGACAAGAATGGTACGCGATACACAGATAAGTGAAGTCTAAAGCACACATCTCTAGCAAGAGGTGGTGCCATGCTGCTCTGCAGCCGAATTGGGCCGCCCGGGGAGGTACCTCTCGCTGGCACGAGACCGGCGTAAAGTGTCAGCTGTGCTGTCGCGTTTCGTGCGGTGTGGAAGTAGCCGGTGGCTCATTCAAAAGAAGGAGGAAGGAGGGAAGGCAACGCATCTGCATAGCCTTGGTTATGCGGATGTCTGTGGGCGGCGATAGACATCAAAATGGCTCCGATTGCTCTTTTGTCCAATTATACTATACAAAACTGATGGTTTTTCCCTCCTAATTTAAAAGAAACATCAAATTACTTTAACCATATAAAAACTCTCTCAAACTTTTTTCACCCCTTGCCTTGCTGGAAAATATTCCTTTTAATTTTGGGAAACTTTCCAAGTGTCAACAAGATTAGGGGCCCGATTTCATCTTGACGATATTAAAATTTTAATCTTTCATCCGATTACGGGATTAATCGAGTTGACTCGATTGAGATTGATTTAGTGTTGCCGTTTATTGATAGGGTGTGATCGGTTTGGGGGTGTACTAGCGCACGCGGGTTTGCCTGTTTTTATTCTTTGGAATTATCGAATTATCTATACATATAATAAAACAGTAAAATCCGTGTGTGTGTATACATTGAATATATTTACGAAAAACTAATTAGGGGCGATGTTAAAATAGTATTAGAACACTTCAATGTTTTTTAATTTTTTTTGTCTGTCTGTTTATCCGTGCTAATTTTCGAAACTAGTGGACGGATTCGAATGAAACTTTCTGTGGTGATACTAAGCCTAGTCAAGATCAAAAACACTTTTTACTGAGGCGAAATCGCTCATTCCTACGGGAAATCGGAATATCGGCACACTGCAGGTAAACATTAACAAATCACTTGGATTATAATATTACTACGCTACGCGAAAGAAGTCGCTGGTACCAGCTAGTATGGAATAAATACGAAACCGGCGTTTCGTGCCGCGTGTAAGTATCCGGTGGCCTATGAAGATGGGAGGAAGAAGAAGGGCAACGCATCTGAGTAAGTACTGTGCGGATGTCTATGTGCGTCGGTAGTCATGAACATAGCGGATTACTTGTTTGACCCATTATGCTATAAAAAAATAGTACTAGAGTTTAGTGCGCTGAACAAAACAAATTCTTCAGCTTTATACATTATACATTTTGAATTAAAATTTAAAAACAAACTGTCGCTAAAGGTCTATTTGTCTTGTTTGTTTATCCCTTTGTATATTTGTCCTCTAAAATGGCTGAAGCCAAGCAACTACCTACTTAGGATTTTCTACAAAACCTTTTCCCCAAAAATCGCAAATTATTTGTATTTCAAAACCAAGCAAACGCAGTCCACATTTTATATATTTTTTGTTACTCCTTTAAAATGGCTAAAGTCTAAAGGTGTTCGCACATTATACTAACTCGACGCCATCACCACTTCAACTCAACTCGACGTGTGGCATTCAAATGTAAGCTTTATGCTGTGTTTTTTTTGAGTAAATTGAGAGTGGTCAACGCGTTGTTAACGCGTCGTACACTTTCAACTCAATATAATGTGCGAACACCTTTAAGCAACTGTACAGTATTTTCTACAAAACTTTTAAAAACACTCTTTATCTTTATAACATTAATATACATTTTGAATTGTATTTTAAGACCAAGCTAACGCAGTCCATATTTTATATATTTTTTGTTTATTTCTCCACTGAAATGGCAGAAGTCTTAAGCAACAGTATTTTGTACAAAACTTTTCACACAAAAACAGCTACATATAACACGAGTGAGAACAATTCTCGCCCCGCTGTACACTGCCGGATATGTACCGCGGAAGCGCATGCATCATAACGCGCGCGCGTGATGTACTGCGCCATAACTCGGGCGAGCTGCTCTCACGGGTGGCTTGGTACAGTAAATATCGTATAAAAGTGTGTCGCATTGCGGGTGGGTTGAGCGCGATCGAGTTGGGCAGGCGCGGGTTCAGTTCATGATAAAAGTTTTTTGAAGTAAAACTTCTATACGCTCGTTTGACTTGGGGAGTGCTGGCGTGAGCGTTACAAAAATGTGTGATCGGGCGAGGCCAAGGAGTTGTCATTCAAATTAAAAATTCGAATTCGATTTAAGTGAAACATTATGTATTTGTGTGTGTTTTTTATAAGTGTTTTTTGTTTCTAGAGTATATGATATTGTTATTATTATTTTTTAAGTATACTTTTGTTTTTTTTTTCCTTTTTATTTCTTGTTATGTTGTTTGAAATATATTATGTTTGTTTTGTCTTTTGTAAGTGTAACTAGCCCAAATAAAGAAATTCTTATTCTTATTTTTTTTTTTTAGCATAGGAGGCAAACGAGCAGTTAGGTCACCTGATGTAAAGTGAACACCAACGCCCACAGACATCCGTAACACCAGAGGTCTAACAGATGCGTTGCCGACCTTTGAGGAAAGAATTCAATTTTAAAAATGAATAACATATTATGCATGTTAAGTTAAGTTTTACTTCAGTTGTGTGGTCTAAAGCACACACTTTTTATGGTATACATAGACATATATTATCTATAGACATCCGCGTAGTAGCTATATAGATGTGCCGCCCTCCTTTCTCCTTCCATCTCCATGGGCTAAAAGTTGGCTATTATAGCTCATAGACATCCACATAGAGCTTATAAAGTTCTTCTCCTGCATGGGCCACCGGCAACTTACACACTACAACATTTAAAAATATAAACTAGCGTTTGCTCGGTCTTAAAATATAATTCAAAATCCATACTAATACTAAAATGCTGAAGAATTTGCTTAAATGCACTAACTAAACACAACTGAACAATTTATCGAGGTAGGCTATGTACCATTTACATATTTTACTAACAGAAGCAAGTGTGTTACGCACGTAAACCAGCGGGGCACTACTAACTAGTAAAATACCAAAGGATCTACTGATTTTTTAAGTATGAATAGCCGCGCCCCGGGGTTTCACCAGCGTAAATTTCGATCCCATGGTAACATTTTTTCGTGATGATAACTATCATGTTACTCTATGTGTGTGCCAAAATTGAATGAAACTCGGTTCAGCATTTTTGCATGAAGGAGTAACAAACAAACATACAAACTTTCGCATTTATGATATTAGTAGGATTTTCATGTAATAAATGTATTCTGTGCTAATCATAATCAACATACACATACACAACTTTTAATTATTTTTGTGTGAATTTCAACATATCAGTAGGAATTAGTATTTGTCTACATTCCTCACTCACTTTCCAACATAGGCTTCAGTTACGTTCCCCGAAACTGCTCAACCGATCATCATCAAACTTTGTACACATATTCCTAGAGGTATTAGAAATGACATAGGATACTATATATTTATAAAAAATTAGAAGGACCAAAAAATATTGTGGCAGACATTGGAATTCTATTGCAGTTCTGCCGAATTTGGTAATTGAAGGGCTTCAACGTGAGCGAGGCCGCGGGGAAAAGCTAGTGCCTCATAATACCAGCGGGTCCACGGGTCTCGTAAAATAGATCCAAAGGAACCATCAATTCCAGAGGAAGGGTAATAAATTATGTTGTTCGTGGTAATCTATATCTCTGTCAAACAGCCGAATCCGGTTAGTAGCTATAATGGAAATTTTCAATAGTATAAGGGGGTAAAGAGGGGGGGGGCTTACCCCTTATTTATGTGTTGATGTTAAAAAAAAACGAGCTGTGGCATCCCTTTGAGACGCACGATTGTTATGAGTTGCCTTGCTCTTCTTCCCATCTGTTTGGCCACCGGCTGTTCAAAGACCGCACGAAACGCGACAGCAGAGCTCTCACTGTACGCTGGTGGCACGTGAATAACAAACACATTACACACACTTTTGATACTGAGTTCGATATACAGAGGCAAGTATCCTCCTCTGCCGTGTACTCCCATTAGGCCACTGGGCTCCCACATGCTCGTTTCGTGTTCGAGTCGATTTTTTT
>LUGF01003837.1:185990-196742 GCA_001625245.1 Calycopis cecrops | reverse complement strand
CTGTGCGGCGTGAAGTGACAGCTGTATTGTCGCGTTTCGTGGGGTGTGTCAGTAGCCAGTAGCACATGGAGAAGTGAAGAACGTCGCGTCTGTATAGCCTCTATGCGGATGTCTATGGGCGTGGGGAGTCGTGAAAATGATCCGACTGCTCGTTTGCCCCCTTATACTATAAAAAAGAAAAAAAAAACCTTGTAAGGGCTCTTTTCACGGAACCCTCGCCCCCGACTCGCGCCCGCCCGTTTTTTATCGACAATACACAAATCATCCCTATCTGCTAACGCCGCGTATAATGGATGTTTGTGGAGCAAATTGAGTTGCGACGGTTTGTTGACAGAGAGTTTTGACGTTGTTGTCCCCCCCCCCACTGTACTACAAAAAAATAAGATATGGAAGACTGGTGGGCACATGGAGGTGGGAGGAGAGGGAGGGCAGCTGTGTAGCGTCCATGCGGATGTCTGTGGGCGTCGGTAGTGAAAATGGTTCCGACTGCTCGTTTGTCCAACTATATCATAAAAAAAGCAGTGGAGATATTGCATGTTGGTGCTTAGCTGATCGAGCCTGGGGAGCCAAAGCCAGCGCAGCTGTTCTGCTCCGTCGACAAATGGGGTTGAGTGGGAGACAATGTGAGCGTCTCCTACAAGACTCCCAATCCAGACCAGGCACAGGTTTCCACGTCGTAGTAGGGACTGTACAGCGGCACCCGGACAGTCCCCAAGAAGTCTGAGTTTAAACTATCAATTCACATGGACCTATATTTAGTAGCACACACTTTAAGCACAAGCTACAAGCTAGCTTTACTCAACTCTCCTGTGCATTGCATGTAGCTGACTTAAGCTCATGTTTTCCCATGTCCCAACGCTTTAGCTTTCACTTAAACAAGTGTGTGCTTTAGACCACACAACTGAAGTAAAACTTAAGTTTTACTTCAATAATTAATTATTGAATTTCATTGCATTAGTTACATTACATGTCATATGACATTTAATTTTAAATAAGTACAAAAAAGTTTCACTTAAATCGAATGTCAACTCCCATTGTACGCCCGATGTGTGATTTGTGTAACGCTATCGCCAGCTTACTCCCCAAGCGTATAGAAATTTTACTTCAAAAATCCCGTTAATTTTCCAACACCAAAGACAAAGAGTTAACTCGATCTCCGCCCAATTACCTCGCTCTGATTTTGATTAACGAAAGCGAAAGACAAATGAGCCGTCAAAACATCAAGATGGCGGCAGACGGAAACTTTTTTAATTTGCAGTTTTTACGGACCGAAGTTTCGGGGGATGATTTAATGGCCGGAGTCGGTTGGTGTTATCTTTTTTAGGAAGCGGACGAGCAGTCGAAACTTTGTTGTCGACAAAAGATATCCACATACTTCTATGTAGATTTGTTGTTATAAAAAAAAAGACTTGTTGTTTTTCTTCCCTCCAGCCTTCCCATGGGCCACCGGGGACGCGCCAACCGCACGAAACGCGATAGAATAGCTTCTAAGATCGTGCCAACGCAATTCCTCTGAGACAACTCTTAAAAGCTCTCACAATAAATAATTTTGATGGATTCCATCTCGGTTTATTTACTAGCTGCGCCCCGCAGTTTCACCCTCATAAGTATCGATCCCGTGATCGAAAATTACTGAACGAATTCGAATGAAACTTTTTGTGGTGTATAGATACTAAGCCTGGTCAACATCTAGAATACTTTTTACTGCTGAAAATCGCTCATTTCTACGGCAAATTCAGTACGTAATGATACTTTACCCGACGGATAATTTAGATATAATAGAACTACGAACGAACAAAGTTACGGGCACCAGCTAGTTGTAAATATTAAATGTTACTTATAGTGAATTGTCTTTGTAGTCTCTTGTCAAACCCCCTAGGTTACGTAAAGATACCTAAATCTGACGTAGAATTAGAGCGAGAAGACATAGTTTGCCATCTCGCTCTATTATCTAGCTGTATAATATAATAAATAGCACTTACTGTATGTGTGGAAGTCTGTGACCTGCACCGTGTTGCAGTCCTCCCCCACTTGCAGGTAGGTGATCTCGCAGCGGTAGACGCCCTCGTCATCAGCCGCCACGTTGGAGATCACCAGCTCCGCGAAGGTCGCGTTCGGTTCGTGGGAGATGGACATCCTGTGGACAAGAGACGGAATAAATATTTTGTGCTGGAGGAGGAGGACAACGCATCTGTCCAACCTATAGGGTATATAGACGCGTAGCCCCGACTTGGGTGGGACGTTGGATCGTTGAGTAGCAATAGTCATTAAAATAGCCCCAAAATCTCCTTTGTAACCTTAAAGGATACTATTAGGCAAATTTACATTTGTTAGGCACACACATTTAGTCTATCTACATACATAAAAGACAAATCTGCCTATATTTCTAAGCACAGTTGAACCATTGTACCTAGTGTTTTATTGTGAAAGTCAGTACCTACTAAGTAAAATTTTTTAGAAATTTAACCCACGTGGGAGAAAAACAGAGGGAGAAATTTATATGGAACTAGCTGTGCACCGAGGTTTCACCCGAATTTAATATCTAAGTAATCCTTATAAACTTCAACACCCTATTTCAATCTCTTAGGGGTTGAATTTCAAAAAATCCTTTCTTAGCAAATGCCTACATGATAACATCTACCTGCATGCCAAATTTCAGCCCGATCCGTCTCGTGGTTTGGGTTGTGCGTTGATATCTATGCCACCTTTGAGTTTTATATAAATATAAATAATAAATATCTGTGGACTTTACACACCACGTTAGCCTAACCCCGTGCTAAGTACCGTAAGGACTTGTGTTACGGGTACTAGACAACGGAATATATTTATTATGTTTTAAGAATTTAAGAAATGTTATATATTTAAGTTTTCTATTATAGAAAAACACATAATACATAGATAAACATCCATGACTTAGGCGGGTTTCGAACCCGCGACCCCTGGCGCAACATGCTCCACTTATCCGAGCCCTGTACCACTGCGCCAGCCTGGTCGTCTATAGGTCGTATATATATAGATATCAGCGATTCTTTTTTCAAATTAAACGTGTGTAAAACAGCGGAACACAGATAACTATGTATAAAATGAACTACAAATGTTAGTGATGTAATAAAACCGGCCTTTCTCGGTATTTCCGAACCGATCCCACCTGCGGTTCTTCAAGAGAAGAGTCTGCTCTTATCTCGGAGACCGGCGACGCACCTACAAAATCTCCGGTTTTGCTGATGTATATAGACAAGGTTGCCACCGGCATTTACTTGTTGGCCCCTTATCCTACATAAAACAATATTCTTTTTTTTCTATACCATCTGGACCAATTTTTATTATAAATAAATATCATGCCCACTTAAGAGATCATGTTATTTTTATTAATAAAACAGAATTAAAAGCCTGTTTCAAAACTCCCATAAAAAATTGATGGCTCACGGAAACCACCACGATAATTGTTTCTACAACAATATCGTTATTATTTATAAGCTCTATACAAACAGTTGGTTCTCGAGCTTCACTGAGCTTTCACCAGGTTTCAATAAGCTTTCACCGGGCGCTTACGTTCGGAAGCTTATTTGTGACAATAGTTTATGTTAGAGTTGTATTTTATTATAATATAATTGTCTATACGTACAGTAAATAGAGGGTTTATTAGTAAGTGGTGTGAGTAGGCGAATTACCTCTCGCTTACACGAGAACGGCGTAAAGTGACATCTGTGTTGCGTTTCGTATGAGTAGCCGGTGGTCCACGGAAAGGCGAGGAGGAGGGCAACTGTGTAACCTCAAAAATAGCTCCGACTGCTTGTTTGCGGTCTTACAATATTAAATAAAAAAAACCATCGTGACTACCATGGGTCTCAATAACCAGGGCACCATGAAGGCATAAGTCACTAAGCCACACACCACCATCAGGAGTAGCGAAACTACACACCACTGGTGACCTCCACAATAAAGCTTACTCTCATTTTAATTAAAAAAGGAACTTATACTGTAAGTAGGTTCTATAAATCGAAACAAAGAGAAGTTGTTAAATTGGAATATGAAAATGCACTCGAGACCAAAAAATGACCCCAATTGATTTGCAAAGCGCCAATTTCAAAAGTTAGATACCTCAACCGTACTAGAAAAACATAAGCTTCAAGTAGCGTTTTCACCCAAACATAACAACGGGGGTCGTAAAACAGGAATATAAAATTGCACCCTTAAAAATCAAGTGCCTTTTCAGTGGCAATATTCTAAAAAGAGCATTGGCTAGTTCTGCGTTCTGTAAGCCACGCAATATTTACCACATCGGTACTGGGAGAACATAAATTATAGTAGTAGTATATGTATATTCCCAACAAACAGCAAATTAAATCGGAATATGAAATTGCATTCTAAAAATATCAAGTTGGATTCCATTCTCTAAGATGTATTAATCATATTGATTAATCCTATTAATGTGCAATGCGTCAGTAACAAAAGCCTATTATATAAATATTTACTAAATCGGTACTAGGAGAACATAAGTTTCAAGCAGCACATTCCAAACAATCAAACATGATTAAATCGAAATATGAAATTGCATTCTAAAAATATCAAGTGGAGCCACATTCGCTATACCATAACACCCCTCTTAATCTGCAATGCGTCAATAACAGAAGATAATATTTATTCGATACCAGGATAACATAAGTTCCAAGCACATTCGAAACAATGAACAGTCATTAAACGGGGATATGAAATTGCATTCTAAAAAATATCAAGTGGACTTTCATTTGCAATATCGGAGGGTACTTGACGGGGGGGTTAATTAAGTGTCCCCAGCTGGGGACGGGATAACCAATCTGGATGGCTGTTCGGGGATATTTTTCCTAAGCCCCTAATAGGTTCGACGTGAGTGTGCACTCTTCGTAAGGGTGGGTACACACTGGGATTGTTGAATTATTATTGGAAGATAGTTTTAGCAGACCAAAATCATAGTGGTGGTAGCTGTTGATCTTGGAGAAGGGGTAAGTAGTAAGTAAAAGAACCTAACAGTATAATAAATCAGTGTGTGTGCACACAACTGAAGTAAAACTTACGTAACATGTCATATTATATTTATTTTATAAATACAAAAAAAATCAATTAAATCGGATTTGAATGACAACTTTCATTGGCTTCATCCGATGTGTGATTTTTGTAATGCTTTCGCCAGCTCACTCCCCATGTCAATCGCGTGTATAGAAGTTTTACTTTAAAAAAACTCTATATACTGGGTAGGTTCATATATATTATATACAGCGTGGCGCCGCAGTGGTGACACTAATGTAACAAACATGTACGTTTTCACGTTTTCATTTCATAGAGGTATTACATTTCTATTAAACATTATTATTTACGGATTAATTATTTCTTTTATAAAATAGCATTTTAGAGCAACCTGTACTCAAAGAAGGTCGCGCCGAGGTCGGGTTGTAGCGTAGCATAAATTCATTCACTACTATCGTTTGATGTTACATCGATGCGTTGCCCACCTTTCCTTTTCGGCTCAAATGGGTAACCAGTTACTCTTAAACCTTACGAAACGCGACAGCACAGCTGTCACTTTACGCCGGTGTCGTGTAAGCGTGAGGTACCTCGGTCGGCCCTTAAAAATTGTAAGAGGGCGCTGCATGGATGCATGTAGCCAAATTGGGTCGGCACGACCGGGTACCTTACACGCAGCCGGCGTGAAGTGACATCTGTGCTATCGCGTTTCGTGCGGTGGGCAAGGAGGGAGGAGGAAGGGGGCAACGCATCTGTATAACCTCTATGCAGATGTCTATGGGCGTCGGTAGTCATGAAAATGGCTCCCATTGCTCGTTTGTCCCCTTGTACTATATGAAAAAAAAAATTAAAAGCAAGTTATTATTTTGTACAGTGTAGACGCCGCCTTATCGAAATGTCTCCCGATATTAATTACCCAGAAAACTTTAGCGTCGTGTGTCTGTTCGTCATTTATTATAGCTGATAATGTCGCAGCCTAGCGCTGCCTGCGACTTCTGCTGAGTTATAAAGTCGGAAATTAGTTTGCTTTTAGTGAGTGTCATAGTGATAGACTAGTGTGGCGGATGTCTGTGGGCTTGTTTTGGTTTTGGCACTTTACATCAGGTGGATCAACTGCTCGTTTGTCAACTTTAGGCCGAATTTGACCGGAGTGCTTTGTTTCGATTACCTTTTGATACCGTCATGAATTGACAGCTATGCTATTTTGTAGTGTGCGAGTTTCCACTGCCCCATGTAGGGGGAGGAGGTACAAGTCAACACATGCTTATAACTTCTATGCTCTGTAGCCGTCGGTGATCATGAAGATGGCTCCGACTGCGCGTTTGCGTATATAAAAAGACGTCGTCTCAACTAACACGTTATTGGCAGCTGCCATTTCCAAAGTGGTTCAGTTTTTTTTATGGCATCTCAACTAGCGAGTAAAAACAGTTTTCCTATAAACCTGTCCATACCATCTTCCTTTAACATATTTACAAGTTTCATAAAAACTTAATCCCCACGAGTAGACCGAGAGCCGGTGATAGATGAAATATTGTCATTTTATTTTTATTTATTTTTATTTTGTGCTTCTGTTGTTAATAATAGGTTTGAAGTTATGTACTTGTAAATTTGTTACACAAGAAACATAACTGAATATAAAGTATAAATAAATCGTCCATAATTTAATAAGATGCATAACATCTAGGCATGTCCTTGCCTGAAATGACAGATCAATAGGGAATATAGATAAAATATGTTATATAAAGTTCATTTTTCTCGATCGCCCGTCTGTATCTCATAAATTGTGACAGATAGACAGTAAAAAATTTCACAAAATATTGCATTTCCGTTGGCTCTAAACAGTGGAAAATTCTAAATGTTGGTTATTTATGACCCGACGGGTTTGAAACCCGATTGACTGAGGTGGAGGAGAGCCGCAGGACGCAAGTGGCGCGTGACCTTGAGCCATGGCGCTCTGGGGGAGGACTGGTCCCACCAGGGGATATCCTGAGGGTAGTGATGATCATGAAGTATACAACTGAAAACCATAACAATTTTATATAGTGCAATTCGTTTCATACAAATGTGAACGCGTTCAAAAATATATAATAATTTATTGATTACCTTGGTACCCCTACTTAATATACTTATTGTGGTCCTCGGTGTGAAAATGAAAATGATTTTTTTTTTAAATTCAAAATAGTACCTATTACAGAAATTACTTTTTGAACGTCACAATTACATCTACCATCGTTTCAGCCCTTCCTGAGGAGAACCGGCGAAACACTCAGCGGTTGGTGTGCAAGTCCAACTCACACTTGGCCATTCATACTTTGTGGCCTGGGGACTTCACACTGCGTCACTCTAGACCCGTGCTAAGTACCTTAAGAACTTGCGCGGAATACAACGGAAATATTTGTATAACGTAAATGGTTTTTAATGAATTTTTTTTTTCACATTTTTTAAAGATATCTCGATTAACATCCACGAGCTGAGCGGGATTCTAGCCCGCGAGCCCTGGCGCATTATGCTCCGCTTATCCAAACCACCACTTCGCCAGCCGGTGTATTAAAAAAAACTCCTTTAAAAGAGCAACGCATGCCCGACCCCGGCTCCCACACTACAATATTAGTTCGGCTAAGTTCTGTACTTAGACGCGCATGTTATTGCCACAAGTTCTGAAGCTCTCAGGTAAAGAAGTTTTTGATTACCGGCGTAAAGCGCTATCTGAGAGCTTGGCGAAGTTTCCGGTGGAAGGGGGTGAATGAGCAGTCTGATAACAACGCGTTGTACAACGGTAATGCTACACGTTTTTTGTGATATTGAAGGCAAACGAGCAATCAAAAGTTTCATGACTGCCAACGCATATAGACATCCAAATGGAGGTTATATGGATTCCCCTTCCACCTTTGCCCTCCCCGGCCAGCGGAGACTTACACATCGTACGAAACGCGACAGATAGCTGTTACTTTACGCCGGTATCTTATGAGTTATGAGTTACGATCCCTTTCCGAGTTGATGAGTGTGCTGCGGCCATTATTGGCCTGGAGCATGGCACTACCTTTTATTACATTTGTTTTACAGATGCGTACTCTTTCGGAAATGAATAAGTCACGAAGATCGCTAAGTGGTATTGGTCCCGGACATACCAAAGATAGCAGCTGGTATTGGGAAGAAGTTGACGGGAGAAAATTCAGCTTATTTTGAAGTGATAACTCGTTCCGTATCTCAAATAGAAGAAAAACAGAAATCTTATTAGGATCACTTTGTTGTCCGTCTGTCCGTACGTCTGTCAAGGATAAAAAAGAAGAAGAAGAAAAATGTCCAATACTGAAGTCTGTTGCATCTTAATGTCTTGAAAACAATAACGCAATAACAAGTTACAGCCATTTATGCAAAATTTTTGTCAGCTCGAGTAAGTTGATTAGTTCGTATGGATCACGAAGCTTAAGAAAAGCAAGCAAATATTTGCTGTCTCTGTCTTTATGGTACGACGCTATATATTATAGCGTATAAGAGTTACGTTCAATTTCTCTATCTAACCAACACTAGCGTTGTTTTTTTTTACAATATCTTCTTTCTCCTATTTAGATGGGACGGCAGGCGCAGATCGGCTTACACCACGGGGCTGACACTCCACCTGTTCGACTCCAGTCGGTATACAAGGTTGATACAAGCGAGAGGCATTAAATTAAACCGCATATTTAGTGTATCATTTCCAGGCCACACCACGAAAATCAGATCAATCGCAGCAATAGTTTAGACACACGATTTTTTTAAAGTTTTTTCCCACTTCGTACACGCTGTATCGCAGCTGATCGCCGACTATGGCCGGCCGGGGTCATTCACCCCGTGCTCGCTGTAGCCGCCCGGTACAGTGTTAACAATTTTTCACTATTTAACTTGTTTGAAAAAAGTATTTTCGTATACTTGTCGTACACTTTTCTTTAATAATTTCAGATTACCTTTAGTCACTTATAGTATAATATGTTTCATTTAATGCCTCTCGCTCTTATCAAACCTGTATATTAAAAATAAAAATTCCAATCCAGCGGCCACGGCATCGAACCCAGGACCAACACAACTGAACAATATCGAACAGAGAAATTTACATTTAATATAATATCTAACTAGAGGTCCATAAGACCCAATGGCTGAGGGTCGAACAATGATATTACAGTACCCTGCGACCCGCACAGGGCTTATGAATAACATTTAATATAAACGTTAACTGGATATTATGTTTAATGTTCTGAATACGTATGTACAACTTAAGTACACATACATTGCTATATTACTATCATAAAGGTGAAGTATGTAATACGCCCAAACGGGGTTATTCTTGCGTATATACCATTGATACATAAACAATATTTTTTGATAATAACGATTATCATATTTATTTTAGTTAGAAGCGATTGGGGATTAAAAATTAAAAAAAAGGTAATTGAATTGGAATCATGCGAAACCGCCATGATTGAAACCGATTTTTTTTAAATTGGAAAGTGTCTTAATCGCCAAATGATGTTTAAAAAGTATTCCATTTTTAAAGCGTAGTATTAATAATAGTCACATATAACTTTGTATAAAAACACTTCGTCGTTTTGTTTTTAAATAATGAAATATAACATTACAAAATCAAATGACAATATTTTGAAGTAGAAAACTTCAAAATATTATTAACAGCCAGACTATTTTAATTTTCGAATCACTCAAAATATTAATATACATACAAGCTTCCGTATTCACAACAGCAGTAACAAACCTTTTAACTCTGCAGTTAAATAGTTAACTCGTATTTAATGAAGACTAACTATGGCCCGTTACTTTACAATGTCCTTTTAATATCGCGCCGAAAGTGTTGGATTTATGATTCAAGTTAGTTTTGTTTCAGTTTCTGAGGTCAAGAGATCAAGCGCTTCAAAGCGTTACTCTATTAAACTCGATTTTTTTTAATATAGTATAAAGAGCCATTGTCCTGAATACCGACGCTCGTGGACATCCGCGTTGGCCTCCCTCCCCGTCTACCCCACCCATGGGCCACCGGCTACTTACAAACCGCACGAAACGTGACAGGACAGGTGTTACTTTACGCCGCTCTCATCTAAGCATCGTGCAATAATTTAGCAAGTTCTATTAAGGGGCTATTGATTTGCTAACATTTTGAGTGGGTCACATAGAATAGTCTTTTAGGCCATGTAGACTAAACTATAAAACAGGGCCCAATATCCCCGCCCGATTCCTCTACAATGCATTATCCGCTTTTATGCCCCATAAATAGCAGCCCGTAACACAGATCCGAACTCGCTTTTATGGAACTGCGCAAACAATAAAGTGAGTGTATAAAAACTATACGGGCGGCCGCTTGTTACACCGTAGAGTAACGGTTTTTATACATTTTATTTTTTATACCAGCTGCGCCCCGCGGTTTCGCCCGCATAAGTTTCGATCCAGTGGAAATATCGAAATAATATGTAGCCTATATGACCCGACCTGTTAGTAATATTCATGGAAAGTTTGAAGTAAATTCATGCAGTACTTTTTGAGTTTAGCCGCGCCGACAGACAAACAGACAAAAATTCTAAAAAAAATATTTTTAGCCTCTTTATCGATTGTAGATCACAATTATTCTTTAAAAAATATTCAATGTAAGTACAGTTTTGATTTTCTTACGATTTCATAACATGTATTTTTTTTATATAGCACAAGGGGGCAAACGACGCCCATGGACATCCGCGTGATGGTTACGCAGATGCGTTGCCCTCCTGTCAT
>LUGF01003837.1:164012-185971 GCA_001625245.1 Calycopis cecrops | reverse complement strand
GGGCCATGTATAGATAATACGGCGGCGAACTAGCAGTTGAAGCCTTTTGATGACTACCTAGGTAGGAGTAGGTACGCCCATAGATATCCGCATAATTTCTAAGCTGACGTCTTTATGCAGATGTATCCTCCTTCATTTGTTCCCTTCAGTGGGCCACCGAAAACTTCTTAAACTATACGCCACACGACGGCTTATATTTCACTCAACGATGGCATCAAAAGCTCATCTCACTAATGGAGCTAGACCAATTCAGGTGGCGTGGCACTACCTCTTACTGAACTCGAATCGTCAGAAAGCGTGCTTCAATTAAGCGAGTAAGCGTGACGTAAGCCGTACTTGCTTAATTTGAGTGCAATGAAGCATCGCAATATCTTTTATAAAATTTATTAATCCTACTAATATTTTAAATGCGAAAGTTTGTATGTTTGTTTGTTACTCATTCACGCAAAAACTGCTGAACGGATTTTCATGAAATTTGGCACACACATAGAGAGTAACTGGGATTAAAACATAGGATAGTTTTATCTCGAAAAAATATTCCTATGGGATGCCATGGGATGATTTTCTATTTTTCACGGGATCGAAATTTACGCGAATGAAACCGCGGGGCGCAGCTATACCACATACACAGAAACGAACAAAAATTCTATAATTACTTTTCAATATAAGCTTTCCTTTGCCCGTCCAATTCACGTGCAACGCAGTATTTACTCGTAGCACCCGAACCAGGCGGGTGATGCTGATGTCGAGCTGAAGTCATGTCGTGTATCATTTGAATGCGCCAATTAAATCAATGAGATGTTCATAATTAATGGAATCTTAATACAAACTATTGGATTTGGCCGCTCATTACACCGAAATGAGCGTTAGTTTATTTTAAAGAGAGATTTGTGATATTAGAGAACGCGTCTTAAATATTGGTAGGAACACACGTCTGTATAGACTCTATGCTATACGCCCTCCTTATACGTATTTTTTTATGTTTATCTGATGTCAATTGATCACCAAAAGCCCACAGACATCCGTAATATAAAAGGATATTTTTTAATGGACTTTTATGAGATGTCCTTTATGAATAGTTAGGTACTTTATTCTCTTTAAACAATTACGGTTCATGAGATACCTTGTCATAGACGGATGGACAGACATGACAATAAAGAGGAGTAGTACTTTAGGTGCGGAACCCGGAAATTATTTATCGTTCAATTCGATTCCCCTCCTAAAATTTTTACTACTTTTCAATTCTACCGTAAATTTTTATTTCCCACTCGAAACAACACCGAATAAAGCCGAACTGCGAATAAACAGATACTTTCGTATCGGTGTAAGTGAGGTGGCGCACGTTACTGCAACTCACAGGTGGCGCTGTATATACGTAATGAGCTAACGCCGAGTGAATTTGACGCCATGTTGAAAAAACCGGCCAAGTGCGAGTCGGACTCGCGCACCAGGAGGTTTTTATTGGATAGGTCCCCGTTATCGTAGATCAATAGCAGCCTTAAAAGACTACTCACGTCCATACACATCCGAATAATTGTAAAACATGCGTTGCCCTCCTTGCGTCCAACCCTTTAAGGTCCTGATACCCATGTGTTGTAATTTATGGCGGTGACATGCGCCGGTCCAATTCGGTGACAATGCATGATACTTTCTCCATTATAAAAGGTCAAACAAGCAATCACAGCCATTTCATTACTTTACATATATATATTCATACATTACATTTCACTATAGACATCAATATATTTTGCCCTCTTTTTGCCCCCTTTAATGGCCCACCCACAAATATCTGCAAGGTTAATGGACTTTCTATCTCTTAAATGATTCTTTCTCCCAAAATGATTAGCTTAACCAGTAACGTAATCGCGGCACAGCGTAATTTGTTATGTTGTGCGTGTCTTTTATATGATATTTTTTACAAAACTTTTGCAAAAACTCCGCAAAAATATTATGAAGAAATCAAAGGAAAGTTCTGTATATAATATTGGACGGACAGACTAACAAAATCTACTACTATTTTACGGGTCGTGTTTTTTGATTACGGATCCCTAAAAAGGGTATAAAAAGCGGTTTTTCAATCGCGGGTACTAGGAGCACACGAGTGGTTAGGCGTTTTGTTTGTACGTTTTGAATGCGAATATTAATCACTGGATTTACTGACAGACAGAAAAGAGCTAAAGTGGGTTTTTTATAGTTCATTTTTTTATAGATTGGGGGACCAAACGATTAGTCGGTGCCTTTTTCATGACTACCGACGCCCATAGACATCCGCATTGTTTTGCAGACGCATGGAGGAGGAGCGCCAGCGTCTTCTCACTAACCGCTGTGCTATGTAAGTATCTGGTGGCCCAAAGAGGGAGAGAAAAGACACACAGCGAAGTGTTGCCATCTGTATAACCAGCATGTCCATGGACGTCGGTAGTCATGGAAACACGGACTGCTCGTTTGCCATTTTTTGTGTACATACAATAGAAAAGACTATTAGTAATAAGAAAGTTGCAAAACACTTTTTGGTCGAATCTGAAATCGGGAATTGAATTTGTTGGCACACAATGCAGACAAAGTCGCGGGTACAAGTCTACACACCCAGAGCTTGTCAAGTTGTTTTTTTATTCCAGTTGTGTATCCGGACGGTTTCGGTTGTTTTGTCTGATCCGTTGTTCAGTGATTTATCCGTCCCATTCATACTGTCTCTGCGTAAATAATTCATCTCTGGTTTTATGCTGCCCTGGTATGTTGCGCATGGATATCATTCGGGCAGCTACTTAGTCGCGTTTGGTGCGGTAACTAACAGGTACATGAGAGACAGTGGCATGCTGCCTTGCAGCCGGACTGGATAGCCACGACTGGAGAGGTACCTCCAGCAAATATATTACTGCCGAAATTTTACAGCTATTCTGTTGTGTTTTGTGAGATTGATGAGTTTCCGGTGGCCCATTGGATAGGACGTGAACACTACTTCTGCATATCAATTGTGCAGATATTTGTGGGCATCAATAGTGATCAAATGGCCCCATTTACTCGCTTGTCTGACTGGGCTTTAAATAAATCAAAAATATCAATTTATATTTTTATAACATAATGAGAAAAACGAGCAGTCGGCGTTGTTAATAACTTACAATACCTATACACATCATCATAATTGATATTCAGTGTCCCCCCCCTCAAATGGGCCACGGGAAAGTCACCACACGTGACCGCAGCGCACCTGTCACTACGCCGTCACTTGAGCGAGGGCTACCAATTCTGTACACCTCGTGACTAAGCTAATCCTTGTATATTATTGGTTTAAGCCCGCGCTACCCTCTGTCTTGTTAAAACGGGCTTACGGAACCGAATTTCTAGCGCCACTCGACAAAACCTCTGATTATGCTCCGGATTTAGCATGCAGGTTCCCAAAACGCTGGCAGATTAACTCGGAGGCCACGGAGAGAGCGTATTTCGACAGCTTTGCGTAAGCGTTTTCTTGGTATTGTATTATATATGCAACAAGAAAATTATGTAAGGTGCATTTATGCTGATTGTATGCAAGGATTTGAAAATAGCGCAAGCGCTTTCTTTAGTGGTAGTGAATTTTTATTAGAGATTTCTAAGGAGTGAAAACACAATATTTCTCCCTCTATGAGGTACGATTCCTGGGGAAAGAAGGAAACTCACCATCTATAGCCGCTGATGTCTAAAGGCTTTGGTAGTTCGCCTATTAAAGATTATTCCTTTGAACGTTTGTCGATGCTAAAAAAACTTTACTTTCAGGTAATTGAGAAAGATCTGTTTAAAATCCCCAATTTATTTTATTGATAGTTCAAATTAACTATGTTTTTGGAATATAATAAAACCTTATTTAGTCCAATTAGTACGCTGGTTACGG
The DNA here is from genome assembly GCA_001625245.1 of Calycopis cecrops. Lineage (NCBI taxonomy): Eukaryota > Metazoa > Arthropoda > Insecta > Lepidoptera > Lycaenidae > Calycopis > Calycopis cecrops. The sequence continues at coordinate 182,103 of LUGF01003837.1, read as the reverse complement.
TGTAGGTTTTTTTTATGGTATAGGGGGGCAAACGAGCAATTGGAGCCATTTTCATGACTAACGACGTCCATAGACATCCGCGTAGAGGCTATACCGCACCGCACGAAACGCGACAGCACAGCTGTTACTTTACTCCGGTCTCGTGTAATCGAGAGATACCTAGAGAGCTACCCTGGTGCAAGCATGCAACGTGGCACTACCTCTTACTATTGTGTTATAACTAGGATTTTAGAATAGAATAAAAACTTATTTAGTACAATTATTACATTGGCCATCTGTAGCTGCTAATATATAACGAAGCATACTTACTGTGACTGCACTGGAGATAACAGCATCCACAATCTCAGTCCAACGCGTGTTTCGTGGCCCCACGAAATGAATAATCGGCTTCCACATGGATTATCTAAAGAACCACGTGTAGGAGTTTCACAGGATTTTTTCGACCGAGATGTCACTCCGGGGGAGAAAATACGCACCTGCTTAATGCTTGTTGAAAGGAAAGCTTATTTTACTTATTATTTTTTGAAAACGTGTCCTTAAGATTATTATTACCTCGAAAGTAAAACGTATTTTTATTGTTTACGCAGGGAAATACGTATGATGGTCGCTCACACTTATCAACTCGGAGAGGGATCGTGAACGCCTCGCCTAGAAAAGCGAAGACGATACGATTACGTTACGTTCGCCATTAGTGTGCGTTGCAGTACGAAGTTTCATACAAAGAATACTGACCGGCTCGAGATGACACGGTTACGATCCCTTTCCGAGTTGATAAGTGTGTGGCGACCATTATACCTAAAAGCCCGAGTGGCACCTTGACTACATTACGTCGTTGTAATGCAATGGTATCAGGTTCCCATCCTGACTCCTGGCTCCAGTACTTCAAAGAAGCTCGCCACCAATGTGATCCAGTTGTTCTATCCCACGCCATCCTGTGCTGATTCAGAGAGACGGGTGGACTTCTCAGTTGAACTGCTCTTAGTCTGGCCTTTGCCCAAGCCTGTCCAGTAAGGACAGCCCTACCTATCATAGCCTTGGGGATCGCAGAGGCAGGCAAGACCAACACGCTAAGTGTGCAACAAGGCAAGGCATCTTTGGGTGAAAGAGAGATTCTGGGATTATTAAGTGTTATCGCAATTTTTTTGAAGTAGACAGGCTTGGTGCATATACTATCATATGCTTAGAGTGTCATTGCAGCATGACTGCTGAATTAGGCAAGCTTAATAACATGGTCAGTAATTCTCCTTATTATAAAAGAAATCATAGCGAGCAAACGATCAGTCAGCACGAGATAATGTCAGGCGCCCACAGACATCCGCAGCACCAGAGCTCTCGCGTGTATTCACCGCCAATCTTTCGCTAATGCCTCAATTAGTTGACCTAATTGAGGTACGAACGGGTTCGATAGCGCGAGACCAACTCGGATAAAATTCAGCAGCGCTGTACAAATAGTGCGGGTGTGGTGCAAACGAAGAGAGGACGGAAAAGTGTTATTTACTTCAACAACACCTACTGGGGTAGGGAGAGGGAACAGAGCGGCATAAATTATACATTAATTGTCCTTCTGTTTTACAAATTCTCTCTTGATACTTTACAATTTACATATTGTATCAGGGATATAGGAAAGAGACGAAGGTTTCAACAATAACACTTTTTCAAGCCAACTCTCTGAAAGGATCGAAGAGAGAGAGAACAGAGTACTCCTAAGAGCGTTTACGCCTTGCAACACAATTTGCCTTGAAAACAGTACTTTTTAAACACCTTAAAATCATGAACCACTTATCTTGTATTATATGTTACATACTAATAATTGTAGGACATTTTCTTGTCTAAATAGTTAGTAGAAAAAATATTTCAATTAATTTAGTATGTACGCATTCTATCATGATTACTTATTAGAGGTTTGTTAATTTCCCTTTTAGCGTCAGTTTCGAAGCTCAAAAAATCATAAAAGTACTGAAACATATTTTTAATTAACAAAAAATAATAACCAATTGATAAGATCCTTGAGAAAATAGTTAGTAGAAAAAAAAATTGGTTTTGGTATCTTATCTATGAGAAATTAAAATTCCAAAAATGTGAAATATTTCAAATTTTATATGTATTTTTCGACGATATACGTTATTTAATTTAATATAATAATAGCTTACCAATAAACTAGAGCATATTCTTTACAATCATGCATTTAAAGTTTTGATTATTGTAAAGTAATTATTTTTCTGTAAATTTTTCAAAACGTCTCTAAAACACTGGTCGCAAACGAAATCAATTCAGTACGTGGATCATAGTGGGTTAATTTGACTATAGAATATACTAACATTATATATATGCTACTCACACGGCGATCCGTATGTGTAGGTTTGAATTACCCATGAATTACATAAAACCACGTGCGCAAGGCGTAAACGCTCTTAACATCTTTACATATTGTACCAAGGACACAGGAAATAGATAGAGGTTTCAAAAACAACAACCTTTAGGCCAGTTCTAGGATAAGCATAGGCACAGAGAGCATAGTGCCACGTGTCATACATAACTCTTGATACCGTGGCATATTATTATACCAGGGACACAGGAAATAGATGGAGGTTTCAGAAAGACAGCGTAAGGCCAGTTCCCTAATCGTGTAGAAAGGATCTAATGCCACATATGTACACAATACCTACACACCTTGCTTCCTCACTTTTACAACTCTTCATACACACACGCCGGTTTGGAAGACTCTACCACCTTCAACCAGTCACTGATGTATTCAGTTACCCATAATACAGACAGCACCAACGCAGTGTAATGGGTATTCGATTCATCGCCAAGTCCCCCACCCCATCACACCCCTTCAGGACATGGCAATTGCATATTTAACTAAACAGTTAAACCGGATATTACCAGTTATATTGCGCTACTATTGTGGAATAAGAATGAACTGTTCTCCGCTCTAGGAGCGAGCCAAGACGAGATATGGACCCCAAACGACCGTTAAGAAAGGTTTTAAGCAAATCTCGGTTTATTCTTAACTAGCGGTGCCTGCGACTGCGTTCGCATAGCGCCGTTCTATTATAATCAAAGTGATTTGTTATTGTTTGCTGTAGTGTGACCAAATTCCTATTTCCCGTAGGACTAAAGGATTTTACCGCAGTAAAAATTGTTTTAGATGTTGACCAGACTTAGTAACTATACACCATAACAAATTTCATTCGAATCCGTCCAGTAGTTTCGGAGATTAGCCCGGAAAAGCAACACACGGATAAACAGGCAGACAAAAAAAATTAAAAACATTGAAAAGTGTTCTAATACTATTTTAACATCGCCCTCAATTAATTTTTCGTACATATATTCAATGTACAGACACACGGATTTTACTGTTTTATTATAATATGTAGAGATATATTTTATTTTAATCTGTTATAGCTTTAATGTGTTTCTGTACCATAAAGATGGAACCCTTATAGGTCTTGTCCGAATGTCGCACCGCCTGTATCTATCTAGATGTTTTCCAGGTGTGAAATCTAGTTGAAACGCATCTCAAATTGATGCTGCAATATTTTGAAACTCAGATTCAATTCAATTCAATAGTTTTATTTGTTCAAATGTATAATAGCATGTTGTAAATTGTAGATTGTTTCGTTGTATCTAACATATTCTGCAATTTTGAAGTGCAAATGTCTAATAGGCACATTAATATATATTATAGATATAATGTTTCTAAGTTAAGGCAATCAGAAAGAACTGTTAATGCATATTTGAACGATTTTTATCTATATCTTTGCTATAACATTAGCTACATCCATTCTATACATTTTTCACATCAAAACAGACATACATTCGCATTTATCTATAATAATATTATAAAGTTTGTTCGTTTGGTTGTACGCGCTAATCTATCAAGTGTTAGATAGTGTGTGTATCGAGGACGGCCATCACGCAATTACGAATGAAGTACGCGGCATATGCGGGTGGAACCGCGCGGCGATGCTAGGAATCTTCAGAACAAAGTTATTTTACTGTATAGCTTCTGTTCGGATATTTATGGGCGTCGGTAGTGGGCAGTCATGAAAACAGCTCCGACTGTTCGTTTGTCCCCGTATGCTTTAAAAAAACTAATACAGACAATCGCTTATGACTTCGCCCCCACATATAAAGCAGGGGGAGGGGGAAAGGGACATAAATCAGTAGTGGGGTGGGAGGAGGGCGCGGTTTGTAACTGTACACCGCGGGCCATGTCACGGTGATATGTTCGGGGATCAGCCGTCCTGGCGCGCGGCCAACTGGGCGCGGGCTGATGGTGATTGAACGTCTATAGCGGTGGTTGTATTAAGGTTTGTTGTTTAATTGTAGCTGAAACAAGAAAGAGGAAGTCTAGGGACTGCCGATAGAAATGTAATTTTATTTCTATAATATAAGGGGGCAAATGAGCAGTGGAAGCCATTTTAATGACTACCGACGGCCATAGACATCCCGCATAGTTTTCCAGGCCACCGGAAACTCACTCACCGCAACTTTCGGCTTCACGCACTTGAACTGCAATATGTCGTGCACATTTGGCTAGCCTCTATTATTGTATTAAGTTGCAAACGAGCATTCGGAGACATCCGCAAAGGGGTTATACAGATGCATTACCCTCCTCCTTCCCTCTCCATAGGCCAACGGAAACTCACACACCGCACACAACGACAGCACACACCACTATACCAATCGTGAGCTGGGTATACTTCCCCATCATGTAGCATGGCATTACCTATTCCTACAGAGACGACGTTTGGGAATATATCATTGAGTTCAGATATTTGCCCCAGCTAATAGAAGCTCCCCGGCCACTATTCCGAGTATTTATTAAGAATCCAATAATGTACAGGCACTGAATGAAGGAATGTCCTGGTTTCATTTTGAATCCATTTGATTTACGTTTAAAATGCCCGAGTAACTTAGACGTTGGATTTTATTGAGGAATAACTTGTGGGGAATTCGTTTGTAAGGCTTGTCGTGCTCGGCTTCGACTGCTCGTTTGTCCAATGCTTAATAATATGGCGTCAGGCTCAGGCAGTTCTTGTTAGTTCCCAACATGATGACATTGTTGTAAATAAACAAGCTGCGATCGTGTACGTTTCGTTGCCGTGGAAATATCGAGATGAAAAAAAGATGGCCGATTCTCAACCCCACCAGCACACAAAATTTCATGAGAATCGGTCGAGCCGTGTCGGAGAAATCTGGTAGCTGACATTGTGACACGAGAATTTTATATATAAGATTATATAATAATAATATCACTGAACTTTACAAACTACTAAACTACAAGCCCCGAGCTAAGTACTGTAAGGACTTGGACGGACTTGAAAAACGCGACAGCACAGCTGCCACTTTACTCCAGTATCGCGTAAGCGAGAGGTACCTCCCCGGTCACGCCAGCCCAATTCATCATGCACTACCTCTTACTACTTCATTCATATTACAAAAATGTCGCTACTATTCAGAAATCCATGGGTTTGTTTATGCCACATAACAGCCACAGGAAACCCCGTAACTGTCTGCCGAACCCCATGATCTGGTCAGCGAAACTTCCCCCATAAATCCGGGGGTAGAAAATAAAAACCGTATGATAACTGCGCGACTTTAAACCGTCAGCGGAAAAAAAACTGAAAAGTTTCAAAAGCGATGCCAAGTTCCGGATTCTTTATGCTTTGTCTCCCCCGGCCGGGGCTCACACCGAAGCGAGCGGATAAAGTCACGAAAATAACTTAACTCGTGAGGCGAGACGTACAGATTCGATAGTACAGATAAGCAATAATAAATATAAATAAGCGTTACTAAAGAACATAACTTCAAAACATTATAAATACCACGGAAAGAAACGTTACGAAATAGTGCAACCCTAGCATAAGTTAGGAATGTCGCCGATTATTAGCTGCATCCTTAATACATTTAAAAGAAACAGAGCAGATTTCGATATCGCCTTCCATAATTTATATTATTTATTTTTAGACGATCGGTACGTTTAAAAGTGGTAAGGTGGTAAATCATATTATTTAACCAATAATATTTCGACTGGATCGTATAATTAAAAATAACTGTTATTTTGGAAATACAATCAATTAAGTTTTTGTACTGAATATCGTTTGACTATGGAGAGAGATATATGTTATTTTACCATAGCAACAGAAAATCTTCAGATATATTCATGACAACCATCGCCAGACATCCGCATTAGAGGCTAACTATACAAATGCGTTGTAATCCTTCCTCCTGCCCCTCCATGGGACACCGGATGCACACCAACAACGGACACCTGCCCGGTTGTACCGCCCACTGCGGCTGCATGTTAAACAATTTCTACACGCGAATTACATTTCGGTGTGAGTGCGGCCGCTAAATATCCCGCGCCCCCCGCGTCTCCTCTCGTTTTATTTGGAATCACTTAAACGTTCCTCTCATAATTGATGTTCATTGCCACTGATTGGGCTTTGGAACTTTAACAGTTTGCGCTTGCCGCGTTGTCGGCGGATCGGGCGCGTTTTGAAGTAAAACTTCTACACGCGCGTTTGACACGGGGAGTAATCTGGCGAGAGCGTTACAAAAATCACACATCGAGCGAGGCGGATGGAAGTTGTCGTCAAATTCAAATTCGATTTAAGTAAAACGTTTTTGTGTTTAAAAAGTAAATATCATATGACATGTTATATCATATCTACGGTAATGAAAATCAATAATTAAGTTTTACTTCAGTTGTGTGGTCTAATGCGCACACTTTTTTATTCTGAATGACTAGGATCATAGAAGAGAAGACAAGCCTCATACGTCTTCATATAAAGAAAAGTGTTGGTTGGAAAGACTTATGGTCGAAGGGGGGGACTGATCTTTCTGGAACTGATAAACTTCTTTTAATAGCTAAAATAAGAAACCGAGGGGTCCCCTGTCCCGTCACGGGGCAGCTCACGCGCGATAACTAAATTAGTACTTTACCGAAGCTATCACATAGTTTTGTAAGTGGTCGTGCCCTGTTGGTTTGCAGCCGAACCGGGCTTACATTACGGCGTAAAGCTACAGCTGGCGTAGCGTTTCCTTCGAGTTTCCGGTGACCTACTGAGAAGGATTGAGATGAAGGACAATCTGCATGGTTGTGTTGATATTTATGGCATCTATATTCGATTTCCACAGCTCTTTTACCCCTATGGCATAATGTTCTTACTCCAGTACAAATTTACCTGCAAGACAATCAAATTCAGACGCAGTGAAGCAAAGATATAACCTTTGTGAGTCGTAAAGACGAATCTGCCGTTAACCTAATTCTTTATCTTACGTATCTTTATCTTACGTATCTTTATCTTACAATGTTGTTTCTACACGAGGAGGTATGTGCGGGGGCGCGTGTTAATTTATATGTAACGGCTTTACATTGTAAATGGTTAGATTTGCTGTGATAACGCTAGGTACATCAAAATGTAATTTAAATAATCGTGTTTTTGTTATTTATATTTATATATATGCCAACAAGGCACGCAGTATCCTAAGTAGTAGTATCCTAATATATTTTTTTATAGTATTGGGGGGCGAACGAGCAGTCGTAGCCATTTTCATGACTACCGACGCCAAGAGACATCCACATAGAGGCTATACAGATGCGCAGCCCTCCTTTCTCCTCCCACCTCCACGGGCCATTGGCTACTTACACACCGCACGAAACGCGACAGCGCAGCTGTCACTTTACGCCGGTCTCGTGTAAGCGAGAGCACAACAACGACAACACACCTCCACGCTGGTTAGCTAATGGACTGGGCCGAGGGAACAGAGTCACTTGTCTCGATCCTTACTCGTCTTGCTTTCATACACTTTCTTATAACTCTCTTCATACCTATGTTGGATTTCTATATATGTTTATTTTTCGTTTTTCTTTATCAAAAATAAGTTTATTTTGTATATACTTTAGGTAGACGACTTTAGTTTTTTTATAATACATAAAAATGAGCAGTCGGAGCCATTTTCATGATCACCGGCGCCCATAGACATCCGCATAGAGGTTATACAGATGCGTTCATACACATCATACTCCTTGATACCTCCTCCTTCCTCCATGGGCCACCGGCTATTTACTGCACGAGCCGCGACAGCACAGCTATCACTATACGCTAGACGTGTAAGCGAGAGGTACCTCCCCTCAACTTATCCATATATCACGCCTACGCATCGCGATAAAATTCAAATTAAACCATTGTCGAGTCCGAAATGAAATTCAAGTTAATCGCAGGATCGCAGTTCATTCCAACTTAAGCGATCGCTCGCCGCTATCAGATGCTCCGTTAATTAACTAACTTTTTTGTTAACCAACAGATTAAGCCGTATCGGCCGCTTTACCGGCGAGTTTACCGTTCAACACGCTTTTAGCTTCCTGTTTTACTGTTAGGTTTTATTTGCTTGAAATAGCTGTCGCGTTTCGTTGCTGAGTTTCCGTTGGCTGGGGAGAAGGACGGCGACGTCCTTACTGCTTGTTTGACCCTTTATACGATAGAAAAAGGGAGGGCACATTTAATGAAAGTCATACTGCGAGGCTATTCCCTTTCATATGAAGCCGGCGACTGCCTGCACTCCCGTGGCACTGAGTAACTGTGGACTGTGGGCACCGCGGCGCGATGTGTCGAGGCGCTCTCGGCCGCTGTTCGCGGTGGAGGCACGGTCGCGCGGCCGGGAGTGCACCGGCGCACTCGGCACTAAATATATTAATATAAATAAATTCTTAATATCAGATTCCACTGTTGATATTTTTACAATAAGTACAAGCCAGTTTGTTAAGGTTACCAAATATTTTGAAAATGGTATATATTTTCAAAATATTTTGGTAGTATTCTTCCTCGCAGTATTCTTGACTTTCATTAAATGTGCCCTGTTTTCCTATAGTATAAAGGCTCAAACAAGCAGATAGGACGTGGCCGTCCTCCCCAGCCACCGGAAACACACCAACGACAACGAATAATATTCAAAAAAATTTAATGTTTATTGTTGTATGTATTTATTTGACTCTGTATGTTCTGGCTATTTGGCTGTTATTACAAGTTTTTTGTAATTGAAATAAATAAATAAAATAAATAAAAATAAAAAGTGCAGAGATACGCACATTTTTATTTTTCCACTTAACTCTTTGTTAGCTAAATCTATGATTCGATTTTCTAATATTGATAAAAAGTACTAAATAACCTCTACTGAAATATCTATGAAATCTTATAGACATTTCATATACATTAAGTCAGTTACAAAAGCATACAGGCATTAGAAACATACATAGTTGCTATATGAATCGTATAAAACCATGCGGTTCCTTAATAGCCCCTTGCGGCACTCCGTATTTTTTAAATACATAAAGGTGTTTCTAAAGAGTCCACTCACTTTTATTGCACAATACACGTCACGATACATCATGAATGCAAATTGCACTAGTAACTTTGCACTCCTAAATACAATTTTCGTACAAAAAAATCACTGCTATTAAAATCTTTATCGAACACCTCATATAAAACCAACCTTATTTTAGAGCGGGTGCAGTTCAATTTTGCAAACTACACGCTCAATACATTGGAATATTCCACGAAATGTATAAGTAATTATTAATGCGTGTAAATATGCGCCCTAATCGAACGCCCTAGGGTATACATTCGCTTGTACCCGCGGGTGATTTGCGACCAAATTGATACTTATCTTGCTGCAGGCGATAACTCATATGGTATTTTAAACCTTATTACCTGGAACAATAGGAACATAATTAATGCTTATTCCGCATGCATTTTGATATACAACAATTGTTCGTGTTTTCCCGAAGTTTCTGGTTAACTAATGGTTATGGTTACAAATGGTTGTGAAGGTGGGTGATAAACTGCTGGATGTCGCACCACCATGAATATGTAATTGTGATGCAGCCGAATTCGGTCCGCACGAGAGGGACATTCTGTACTATATCGAAGCCAAGTACTGTTGTGTTCCGTACGGTTCATGCGAGCCTAGTGGCGCATTGGGAGAGGATAAAGGACAAAGGCAATGCATCTACATGACATAGACTTGTGTGCTTATAATATATTTATAATATTTATGATGAGACGGGTAGCGATAGTATTAAACCATGCCATTGGATAGTCTATATACTCGTTGACTATTTATTCGAAGAAAAAATAATTTCGTCAGTTATTTTATTATATTGCTGCATAGAATATTACCTAATTCGTAAGCGATCCAACAATCACGTCATCTTAATTTTACTCTACTACAGCAAAAAAAGACATGATTAAAATGTTAGTTGTTTCAATAATACGTATAATGTGTGTTATGCCAGAGTCATGTTGCATTGCGTTTGAATTTAGCCGGCATGATCGATATAATAAGCACATAAACTTATAATATCAATTACCAAATAAATTAAAAACTGCTCTGTTTTGTCATTATCAAAATTTTATCTATGAGATTGATGAAATTAAAAAGATAAAAGTTAATCAAAATGTTGAGTATATAAGCTTAATTATTTAATGAATTAATACGTTAATTTTCTTGTATTAAATTTTACTAAGGGTTATCATTACCAATGAGAGATTCACAGATTTAAGAAAAGGGGAAAATATGAGACTCGAGTACGTAAGTAGAATTTAGTAAAAATTTTGTTTATAGTTATGTATATAATATGTAGCAATGTATGACATAAAAACTTAAATTATATACTTTAGACCTATATTTGTTGGTAACTTTAATGTTTAATCATCAATATATAATAACTAGCGGACGCCCAACTTCGTTTACGTGAATTCGTTTTTTATCGCAGTCGGTTAAAAAGTAGTCTATAGCCTTCCTCGCAAAATGGACTAACTAATACTGAAATAATTTTTCAAATCGGACCAGTGGTTTCGGAGAGTAGCGCGTTCAAACAAACCCTTCAGCTTTATATTTATTAGAAAAGATGTATCTTTCATTGTAAAAAGAATCAAGTCTGAATATAACACAATACCTCATGTTAACTAAACAGTTTACCTGGCGGACGGTTATCCTGCGACAGAACTTCCACAGCTGCTGACTGCAAAAATAACTTTTACCTGAGCTGTTCAAGTTAACTGGACGGTTAACGAAGCAAGTTCTATTGTGCAGTTAGCGAACAAACCGCCGACTATGAACGTGATCTGTCGTTTATTTTTAACTTGATCGAGTTACTCGTGTTCCTTATCATCAGAATCAGAACCATTATGTTATTGTTACCAATAGAATCTTTCTTTCTTTCTTTTTTCTTTCATTCTAATGCTCGTCATCATCATCATAATTTCCATCATGATTATCATTATTAATATTGCCATATCATAACCATTATCAAGCCGCCGACTGTGAACGTGATCTATCGTTTATTTTTAACTAGATCGTGTTACTTGTGTTCTTTATCTTCATCATCATCAGCACCTTAGGTATAATTAGCATCATTTCGACTATGATTGTCATCATAATTATCATTAGCAAGATTAACATAATCATCGTCACTTTTCTCGTCATCTTAACCATCATCAATGATTTTGCCATGACCATCTCTATCAAGATCGTTATTATCATCATAGCTAAGATTGTTCTTATAACCATTATCAGTTATTGGACATCAGCAATTCTCTAGCAATAGCAAGAGGTAGTGCTACGCTGCATGCATGTAGCCGAGTTGGACCGGCAAGACCTGGGAGTTACCTCTCACTTACACGGTAAGGTGACAGTTGTGCCGTCGCGTTTCGTGCGGTGTGTAACGAATGTGTCTATCCAGGGCGTTGGTAGTCACGAAAATAGTCCCGACTGCTCGTTTACCAACTTATACTATAAAAATCTAATTAGCACAATCGACAGACTTTACAAAACTACCTTCTTGCTATGAAAATGTAGCAACGCCCACCCATCTCCAGTCCGCCTCACCTGGCGTTTACCGAACGATCGATTCGAAGTAGAAATCGCTGCAAGCGTTTTGTTAAGTTTCTTCCAATCAGAGAGCGGAAAGTTGCGGTGTTCAATAGAGTTCGTTTTAGTTCATTGTTTAGTTAATGAGGTGATACAGGACGGGGGGTAAAGGAGGGCAGGCGTGGTCATTGCAGCGCAGCAGCGTAATCTGGCACGCTCACATTGCAATAGTTCTTTATAGTATAAGGGGCAATCGAGCAGTTGGAGCCATTTTCATAACGACGCCTATGGTCATTCACATAGAGGACATTTTGATCCGTTGGCCTCCTTTCTCCTGCCACCTCCATGGGCCACCGGCTTCTTACTGCACGAAACGCGACAGCACAGCAATCATCACAGGTAGTGTAAGCTAAAGGGACCGTCTATGTATAGGCTTTATGCAGCTATTTCCATTTGGCTATTCAAGACACTTCACTTCATAGTAGTAAACAAAGCTTTCCACAGTCTGCGTGTCTGTATGGTTAAATCTTTAAAATTACGCTACAGATTTTAATGAGGTTTTGTTTTGATCTATATCCTCCATTTTTGAACGAAATTCACGCGGGCGAAGCTGCCCACGGAAGCTAGTATAGTATAAATAACAAAAAACCAGTGCTATTTAAAATGAATTTAGTGTAATTTTTACTAACATAGTTTTAAGTATTTCGATGTCACTAACAGTTAATATGGATCTGGTCCGAAATAAAAATTATTATTATTTAAATTGCTCATAATCTTGGACGAGAAACAGGTTTGTCCAAATTCCCATGCAACGCTACAGCGACGCCCCGGCGGTAACAAGTAACAAATCGAATCACTCGCTTCCCTCGACAAATCCTGTTTTAATTGTTTGGATCCGACTTGATGTCGGGTTGGAGGCGTCCCCTCTCCACCCGCGCCGGTCGGTTCAACCAGCGTTGATGCGTCATTGCTGCACTGCTGGGTCAGAACAGTGTATTAAACTTATATTTTTTATAGTATAAGGGGGCAAACGAGAAAGCGGAGCACTGTCATAACTACCAACGCCCATAGACATCATTTGTTTCTTCTTTTCCTTTCTTTCCTCCAATGTGCCACCGGCTACTCACAACTGCACGAAATGCGCCAAAGCTATACGCGCTTTACGGCGATGAGCGTGAGCGAAAGTTACTTCCTCGGTCGTGCCGGCTCAATTTGGAATTCTATGGGAGTCAGTCATGAGAATTTAGCCGACCTCTCGTTTGTCCGATTACACTACAACAATATAATACATAAACGACGCTATCTACGCGAAGCCGGGAGGCATCACTAGTGTTATACACGCAACTCCTCCGGCAATTCCAACTTCTGTACAACTTTATATTTTTACTTCAATAATTACTTAATTTCAGGCGAGTGATTTGATTGTTTTAACCCCCTTTGTTATGCTGAAGGGGGTTTGAGCCCACGACCCCCCTACACCCCCTTAAACCGCCCACTTGCGTCTCTGTATCTCTATTATCTTAACATTCGTATTTCTCTTAAGACTAATATGATGTCTTTTGGTAAATGTACTTAAATAGACGTAACCCCTTTATACAAGTTCGGAGTGCCTCGCGGTATAGTACAGTGTATATACAATGTAGTAAGTGTGTTCGTAGCGCAGATCTTGGCTTCAAGTCCCGGGTAAGGACTAAGTAGTTTCATTTGGATTTATACAATTCCTATAAGTCCTGAGTCTGGAAGTTGTCGGTGTTACTCCGTGCCTCAGCCACGTCAGGCCGTCGAACCTGATGATTTCACGCCGGTAATGTCCTTGCCATTGGATAACCCAAAATAGTGTCACACACAAACAGTTGTGCACAAGATTATTAGATATTGGATCCCTACGCCTATAAACATTTAAAAAGAGGCTATGCAGATGTGTTCACGTCTTCTCTTCTCTACGTTGGACCATCGTTGTCAATTGTGACAATATACAAAATGCCATCTGTCGCTTTTTGGTGTCGATATGAAAACCAACGTAAATATCATATATACTCTCAAAATTTCTCCAAAATGCGCAAAAAATTACAATTTAAATGTAACTTTAAAATAACGTTAATTCAAGACGTATATATTCATCGTAAAACTTTCTCCATAAGACTATTAAAAAAACGCTTTTTCAATCAAAAACTTAAAACGTGACCGAAAAAAAAGTATTTTTAATATCTCGGCGTCGCGTGTGGAATACGGCGAGATATAATATTTATTAACAACAGGAGAAAAACAGTTAAAGTTGTGAAGCCGGTGGGTATATACCATCGTGGAAGGAGACTTGCAGTGGTTAGATTTAATTCCCATTTAGAGAGCATTTATAATTTTATTTTTCATAACACATTTTCATTTAATTGCAGATGCCACTAGTTCTATTTCCTTACTTATATTTCTGTGTTTTAATTGCACGTATGGTTGGGGCTCTACATTAAAACTATTGACCTGATTTGGGTGAAGTTATGAATGTAGGGGAACCAAGTAAGGATGTGTAGCACTGTGTTCGTTATGCTTATCATGTTGGGAATTGGCGTGAAATGATTAGGATAGAATTTGGTATAAATTAGAATAAAAATAGAAATTCTTTATTTAACTACACAGTTTACAAAATACAAGACACGTACAAGAATCAAATAATGACTCGTTTTAAAACATGAACTAAAGGTAGAATGAAAATTACGATCTTGGGTAAAATAAAAGATATTTTTTTTATGGTATAAGGGAGCAAACGAGCAGTCGGAGCGCTGCCCTCCTTTCTCCTCGTATGTTTGTTAGTTAAAACTACTAACGGATTAGATTGGCACAGAAAATGACAATCTGGAATAACTAAGGCTATTGTTTATCACGCAAAAAGAAACTATTCCCTTGAGATACATTTTAGTTAATCCAGCAAGCGATGGCCTGTCCTAATAAATCCAAATGATAGTAAGATAATCATTAAATTAACTACGAAAGTATCCGAAAACACGCGATGAATAATCAATATGTAACCTAAACATAACAAAACAATTTCAAAATTATCCACAAGCAAAATCGATTCCAGGAACATCGATAACCGAAATCGATTTCAAAATCATCGACTTCAAAACATCGGCAAAACGGCAAACGCCAGATCCGCTTCGACACATTGTCGATTACCTCTCCAACGCATTACGCATACATTTGTGACGTCACTTCCACTCGCTCCAATCATGGAGCGAGTGGAAGTGACGTCACAAATGTAATCGGGAAAGAACAGGGAGCCGGAATTAGCGCCCCCCTCCCCCTCTACCCCCGCACAATGGAGCCGTGGAACCAATTAGGGGCATGCGAGCTGTCGATTATGGAAATGGTTTCTCGGTTCTTTTGCTCGGTTTGTTTTGAGTTTGGTTTTATTGTTAATGTGTCGGGGAATTGAATCTGATTGTGATTGAAGATGTTTTGTGATTATTATTAATATTTGATTGAAAGAAAGAAAGAAAGGTTTGTTTATGAAATGAAAATGTTTTTATTCGAAATAGAATTATAAAAAATACTTTTTGAACGTCAACAATTAAATCTAAACAATCAACCGTGGAGGCCGTGTCCAGCAGTAGTGTCTTCTAGCTGCTAACGATGATGATGATGATGATTTCAGTTACGGGTTCAGTTTTATTAGGATGTAGTTTTGCAGAATAATATTCAATCCTACTAACATTATAAATGCGAAAGTTTGTATGTTTGTTTGTTACTCCTTCACGCAAAAACTGCTGAACCGATTTTCATGAAATTTGCCACACCATTGAGTGTAACTTGGATTAACACATAGGATAGTTTTTATCCAGAAAAAATGTTCTTATGGGATGTCATGGAATGATTTTCTATTTCCCACGGGATCGACATTTACACGGGTAAAACCGCCAGGCGCAGCTAGTTTATAAATTCTAATTATAAATTCCCCCAATTAATTTAATTATTCAAAACGGTATGCAAACTTTTTTGCTTCGCGTATTATTCAACGATAACACAATACAATTATTGTAATTGTGTATTAATTTAATGATGTACTCAAACAGAACGCTTCTTTGCACGTTTAATCAATTTAAACGTACGGGTTAACTGTTGTTTTAACTGGCGAAATTTGTTATTGCAAACGTATATACCCAATATATTATGTAATTCGTAGATACTATATATATATGTTTATCATACTATCTTCCGTCCCCAGCTTCGCTCGCGTTCGCCGCTCTCAACTTCAAAAATGGAGTTATTATATATTTCTAAACCTTCCTCTTGTGTCACTCTATCTATTCAAAAAAACCGCATCAAAATCTGTTGCGTAATTTTAAAGATTTAAGCATACAGACACACAGACGGCGGAAAGTGATAGCGAACGATAGCGTTACGAAAAGATCGGGAGATGCCAACGGAAGTTGAGAGGGAGATATATGTTAGTGAAGTCATTAAGAGAGTTTCTTATATTACTGTAGGAGCAAGAAAGAGCACTGCCTACATTTTCATTCTTTCTCCCTCTCATAGTTATGTTCCGTGTATGAAGTTTCACTTCAGTCGCGTGGTATAAAGCACACACATTTTTAATCAAATATTAATCATAATCACAAAACATCTTCAATCACAATCAGATTCAATTTCCCGACACATCTATAATATAATATGAAACTCAAACGTGACATAGTCATCTATCAACGCACAGCCCAAACCACTGGACGGGTCAAGCTGAAATTTGGCATCCAGGTAGATGTTACGACGTAGGCATCCGCTAAGAAAGGATTTTTAGAAATTCAACCCCTAAGGGGGTGAAATAGAGTGTTGAAATTTATGTGGATTTCGTAGAAATTAAACGCGGGTGAAACCGCGGGGCACAGCTAGTTAACAATAAAACCAAACTCAAAACAAACCGAGCAAAAGAACCGAGAAACCATTTCCATAATCGACAGCTCGCATGCCCCTAATTGGTTCCACGGCTCCATTGTCCGGGGGAGGGGGAGGGGGGCGCTAATTCCGGCTCCCGGTTCTTTCCCGATTACACTTGTGACGTCACTTCCACTCGCTCCAATCAGCGTTGGAGAGATAATCGACAATGTGTCTAAGTGGATCAGGCGATTGTCGTTTTGCCGATATGTTGAAGCAGATTCTCGATTAATGCTACGCTGTATGCATGCGTGCGTGAGCCAGGACGTCTGGGAAGGTACCCATGTGAGACAAAAGAGCATAGAGGTCAACGCATCCGTATGCGGACGTCTACGAGCGTCGGTAGTCATGAAAAAAAGTCATCATGAAAGAGTCAATGAAAAAAGTTTTCATGCAAAATAGTCTCTCTAGTCTAGATAAATACTCTCTAAACGGGAATTAAATCTCTTCACTGCTAGTCTCATTTCGTCGTGGTAATACTTCCACAGACTTAACTTGTCTGTTTTTCTCCTGTTGTTAATAAATATTATATCACGTATTTGTATTCCACACGCGACGTCGCGATATTAAAAATACTTTTTTTTCGGTCACGTTTGAGGTTTTTGATTGAAAAAGAGTTTTCAAAACATAGTCTTATTGAGAAAGTTTTACGATGAATATTTACGTCTTGAATTAACGATGTTTTAGAGTATTCATAAATATTATTTGCTAGTTGGGCGATATTATATTAGTTATTTTTACTTGAGTCAGCACAGCAAAATGTCAGTGAGGTGGCTGAATATCAAAGTTGTACTGAAGTTGGAATTGCCCGAGGACTTGTGTAACACTAGTAATGCCTCCCGGCTTCGCGTAGATATCGTGGCTTATGTTTCTAATAGAGTTAACTCGTCAAAAACGCTATTTGAAGTCAAGAGAAAAGTAAGTTACGATTCTTATATGTTATGTTTCAGAATCAAGTTTGTAAGAGGTAGTGCCTCTATGCATGCAGCCGAATTGGGCCGGCACGGGAGGTACCTCTCGCTGACACGAAACCGGCGTAAAGTGACAGCCGCGCGTTGTCGCGTTTCGTGCGGTGCGTAAGTAGCCGGTGGCCCATGGAGGTGGGAGGAGAAAGAATGCATCTGTAATATACTCTATGCGGATGTCTATAGGTCATTAAAATGGCTCCGACCGCCCGTTTGCCCCTTGTACTATAAAAAAAAATCCATGTAAGAGCGTGTCAGATTACGCTGCTGCGCTGCAATGACCGCCCCTGCCTTCCTTTACCCCCCGTCCTGTATCACCTCAT
>LUGF01003837.1:141057-158206 GCA_001625245.1 Calycopis cecrops | reverse complement strand
CCGCACAATGGAGCCGTGGAACCAATTAGGGGCATGCGAGCTGTCGATTATGGAAATGGTTTCTCGGTTCTTTTGCTCGGTTTGTTTTGAGTTTGGTTTTATTGTTATTGTGTCGGGGAATTGAATCTGATTGTGATTGAAGATGTTTTGTGATTATGATTATTATTTGATTGAAAGAAAGAAAAAAAGATTTGTTTATGAAATGAAAATGTTTTTATTCGAAATAGAATTATAAAAATACTTTTTGAACGTCAACAATTAAATCTAAACAATCAACTCGATTCTGAGAAGAACCGGCGAAACAAACTCAACGGAACTATGCTCTCTTAGGGGAGGCCGTGTCCAGCAGTAGACGTCATCTAGCTGCTAACGATGATGATGATGATTTCATTTACGGGTTCAGTTTTATTAGGATGTAGTTTTGCAGAATAGTATTCAATCCTACTAACATTATAAATGCGAAAGTTTGTATGTTTGTTTGTTACTCCTTCACGCAAAAACTGCTAAACCGATTTTCATGAAATTTAGCACACCATTGAGTGTAACTTGGATTAACACATATGATAGTTTTTATCCAGAAAAAATGTTCTTATGGGATGTCATGGAATGATTTTCTATTTCCCACGGGATCGACATTTACACGGGTAAAACCGCGGGGCGCAGCTAGTTGCACACAATTATAAATTCCCCCAATTAATTTAATTATTCAAAACGGTACGCAAACTTTTTTGCTTCGCGTATTATTCAATGATAACACAATACAATTATTGTAATTGTGTATTAATTTAATGATGTACTCAAACAGAACGCTTCTTTGCACGTTTAATCAATTTAAATGTACGGGTTAACTGTTGTTTTAACTGGCAAAATTTATTATTGCAAACGTATATACCCAATATATTATGTAATTCGTAGATACTATATGTTTATCATACTATCTTCCGTCCTCAGCTTCGCTCGCGTTCGCCGCTCTCAACTTCAAAAATGGAGTTATTATATATTTCTAAACCTTCCTCTTGAATCACTCTATCTATTCAAAAAAAAAACCCTATTAAAATCTGTTGCGTAGTTTTAAAAATTTAAGCATGACACACAGACGGCGGAAAGTGATAGCGAACGATAGCGTTACGAAATGATCGGGCGATGCGAACGGAAGTGAAGAGGGAGACACATGTTAGTGAAGTCATAAAGCGAGTTTCTTATATTAGGAAGCTGTAGGAGCAAGAAAGAGCAGTGCTTGCCTACTCTCTCCATCTCATAGCTAGTTATGTTCCGTGTATGAAGTTTTACTTCAGTAGTGTGGTATAAACTGCGCACATTTTTAATATGTTTCACTCCAATCAAATAATAAATTTCCCGACACATTAACAATAAAACCAAACTCAAAACAAACCGAGCAAAAGAACCGAGAAACCATTTCCATAATCGACAGCTCGCATGCCCCTAATTGGTTGCACGGCTCCATTGTCCGGGGGGAGGGGGAGGGGGCGCTAATTCCGGCTCTTTCCCGATTACACTTGTGACGTCACTTCCACTCGCTCCAATCAGCGTTGGAGAGATAATCGACAATGTGTCTAAGTGGATCAGGCGTTTGTCGTTTTGCCGATATTTTGAAGTAGATTCTCGATGTATGCATGTATTCGTGAGCCAGGACGTCTGGGAAGGTCCCCATGTGAGACGAAAGAGCATAGAGGTCAACGCATCCGTATACCTCTACGAGCGTCGGTAGTCATGAAAAAAAGTCATCGTGAAAGAGTCAATGAAAAAAGTTTTCATGCAAAATAGTCTCTCTAGACTCTCTAAACGGGAATTAAATCTCTTCACTGCTAGTCTCATTTCGTCGTGGTAATACTTCCACAGACTTAACTTGTCTGTTTTTCTCCTGTTGTTAATAAATATTATAGTATTTGTATTCCACACGCGACGCCGAGATATTAAAAATACTTTTTTTCGGTCACGTTTGAGGTTTTTGATTGAAAAAGAGTTTTCAAAACATAGTCTTATTGAGAAAGTTTTACGATGAATATTTACGTCTTGAATTAACGATGTTTTAGAGTATTCATAAATATTTTTTGCTAGTTTAGGCGATATTATATTAGTTATTTTTACTTGAGTCAGCACAGCAAAATGTCAGTGAGGTGGCTAAATATAAAGTTGTACTGAAGTTGGAATTGCCGGAGGACTTGTGTAACACTAGTAATGCCTCCCGGCTTCGCGTAGATATCGTGGCTTATGTTTTTAATAGAGCTAACTCCTCAAAAACGCTATTTGAACTCAAGAGAAAAGTTAGTTACAATTATTATATGTTACGTTTCAGAATCAAGTTTGTAAGAGGTAGTGCCTCTATGCATGCAGCCGAATTGGGCTGGTCTGGGAGGTACCTCTCGCTTACACGATCGGCGTAAAGTGTCAGCCGCGCGGTGTCGCGTTTCGTGCGGTATGTAAGTAGCCGGTGGCCCATGGAGGTGGGAGGAGGAAGAATGCATCTGTAATATACTCTATGCGGATTTTTTTTTTTTTATGATATAGGGGGGCAAACGAGCACTCGGAGCCATTTTCGTGACTACCGACGCCCATAGACATTCGCATAGACTATAGAGGCTATACAGATGCGCTGCCCTCCTTTCTCCTCCCACCTCCATGGTCTATAGGTCATTAAAATGGCTCCGACCGCCCGTTTGCCCCTTGTACTATAAAAAAAAAAATCCATGTAAGAGCGTGCCAGATTACGCTGCTGCGCTGCAATGACCGCCCCTGCCATCCTTTACCCCCCGTCCTGTATCACCTCATTAACTAAACAATAAACTAAAACAAACTTTATTGAACACCGCAACTTTCTGTTCTCTGATAGGAATAAACTTAACAAAACGCCGAGAGCGTTTTTATACTTTGTATCGACCGTTAAGTAACCGCCAGGTGAGGTGGACTCGAGATGGGTGGGCGTAGCTACATTTTCTTAAAGTATAAGGAACAAGTCGGAGCCACCTTTATGACTGCAGTCGCCTATAGACATACGAAGCTATTCAAATGCATTGTCATCCTTGTCCATGTCCGCCACCCCATAGGCCACCATGGTCGAACTTCGTGCGGCGTATTAGTACCAGTGGTACTTACACTCCGAACGAAACGCGACAGCACAACTGACATTGTCAATCTTATTAAAACTAACTAGTAATTTAACTTCGATCTAAGTGAAACATTTTTGTAATTAAAAACTAAATATCCTATTATAACATGTTATGTCATCGTAACTAAGGTAAACAATTTATGCAGACTGCGTCCGCGCTGTTTCATCCGCGTAAATTTCGATCGAGTGGTAAATAGAAAATCATCCCATGGCATCCCACAGGAACATTTTTTCGGGATAAAAACTATCCTATCCAAGTTACTCTCTATAATATGTCAAATTTCATGAAAATCGGTTATGCTTTTTTTTTTTTTTTTTAGATAGACAATACGCTAAAGCAGGCAAAATGCCTAGGGCAGCTTCATCGCTATGAGAGGCGAGTGATAACAACTCGAGCCTCTGTTTATGGTCGATAGGGGGACAGACCCCCCCTTCTTTCCCAGACGAATGGGAGAAGGCAAACCGGACTTATTGCGAATTAATAGGTAAACTATTATTAGCATGGCCGACCGGTTATGCAGTTTTTGCGTGAAGTTACCCAACAAACAAACAAACGTACAAACTTTCGTATTTATAATATTAGTAGGATTTTCAACACTTGCAAAAAACACAGAAACTTCATCAATAACGTGTGCCTTATATATCAATGCATGGTAGTGTGTGTAAAGCTTTGTATTAAATTAAAGTACTTTATATACATTATTATTAAACAATATTAGCGTTCTGCACTTCTCTTACACGTAAACTATAAGTGTGCCAATTTTCATACTCCTCCGTCCACGCCATTTTCGTAAAAATGTTTCCGAAGTTTTTGCTTTACGTATTAATATATAGATAAAGCGTTTATTTTGTGAAAACTTACTAACAGTGGTACATTACAATGTAGTCTTTATCAATTTAATCATTATAGATAATAAGAATCTTGATAATAGTTATGATATGGCAATGTGAATAATGATAATCAATCAAGCATTAGAAAGAAAGAGTGAAAGAAAGAAAGATTAGATTGGTAACAATAACTTAATGGTTTTGATTCTGATGATAAAGAACACGAGTAACTCGATCAAGTTAAAAATAAACGACAGATCACGTTCATAGTTGGCGGTTTGTTCGCTAACTGCACAATGGAACTTGCTTCGTTAACCGTCCGGTTAACTTGAACAGCTCAGGTAAAAGTTATTTTTGCAGTCAGCAGCTGTGGAAGTTCTGTTGTAGGATAACCGTCCGCCAGTTAAACTGTTTAGTTAACATGAGGTATTGTGTTCAATGTAGAATATTAATTGTAAGAGGTAGTGTCACGCTGCATGCATGCAGCTGAAATGGGCCGGCACGACCGCTGAGGTACCTCTCGCTTACTAGGAGTAAAGTAACAGCTGTGCTGTCGCGTTTCGTGCGGTGTGTAAGCCGGTGGCCCATGGAGGGAGCAGGAAGGAGGACAACGCAATGTAGTAACATCTATGCGGATGTCTATGGGCCTCGGTCATGAAAATGGCTCGTTTGCTCCCCTGTACTGTAAAAAAGGAGCAGTCGGAGCTCTTACTTATTATACCCATAAACATCCGAACAGAGCTTAATGATCTCGTTCCTTCTTCCCCAATATGAGCCACCGGAAGCTCGGAAGTTTGGCAGTAAAAACTATAAAAAATAACCGATCCAATTCCTACAAAGTACTAGGCAATCATAACACAGAAACAGATATCTTATTCTCGAGTAAGTCCGCGTTATCCGAAACGCTCGCTCCAAATCCTCCTATCGGATTCTGCGATCCTAGTGGATTATTTGAACTGGTTTTTTATTTTCCAGCAAAAATGATGGCATTTTTTTATACATCTCCATCTTGTTCAATGGATAAAGTAAACTCATGGTTAGACTAAGAAAATTAAATCTGATAGGAATGTTAGTATTTTTTGTAAAGGGGTGTTACAGCTTTGCAGCTAATTGGGGCTACCACGACAGTAAAAGTAACAATCCCTTTCACACTACATGCGTTAAGCTAAATTCGCCGTTCGTGTGGTTCCTGAAAGTACTTAGTGATATGAAGGGCAGTTTCGTGCATTATAAAACTGACGCCCTTCCCTGGTGGGGATTGAGAAGGCAGTTTCTTGTCTTCCTAGTCTTCTGTTGTGTAGATGTCTATGGGTCACAAATACCAGGCGGTCCAACAGAGATTTGATATAATATGATTAAAGAGTTTGTTTGATTGGTTGAACGTGCTACTCAAGAACTACTGCTTCGATTTGAATGATTCTTTCGGTGTTTGATAGCCCATTTATCGAGATAGGCTAAGTGTTATTAAACTACTAATAGAAGTCGCGTAAGTGATAAAGCAAGTAAAACCAGAGAACACTGTTAGTTTTAAAACGTACTTTAAATTTCATCGAAACAAAAAGAAACCATTCTTTTCTTCCAAAAAAAATAGAATTTTAAAACAACGTGCCTTATCTGATCAATAGTCATCATCATCATCATTATCACCGCGCAGCCTAACAAAAGGCATTGTGGCACAAAAATAATAAACCCTCCCCACTTTATATTGTCACGCGACCAAGAAATTTTATATTATTTTTGTAGGGTGCATAGGAGTTTAGATTTTTTGGGACACAGATAAATATTTTTTTTGAAGTAAAGGCGACTGGAAAAAAGATACGAGCTTGCTTTATCAACGTAGTCAAAAGAGAACCGAGCTACGCTAACATGTGGCAGCTACATAGTTATTACTGCTGCTATATTTAATAGTTTTAAATAGTAACTTCTATTAGAAGCTCCCATGAATGTTTTCTTACTAATACTGCTTGCCCGTCGTTTAGGCTCTGTTGGAATCCCTAAGGAAGTCATTATCGGCGATCATTAATATCCGCACAGTCAAAGGCAATGTTAGATCTTTGCAGTATCTCTTACTTCATGCAGGTGTTATGTGAACAAGGTACGTGTAAGATCAGAGTACGATCAGACAGCTATTTCACAAATATGCCTTCAAATATTAATAAATTTAAAAGGTTTCAAGTATGTTTAACTCTTTCACGCCGTAGCATGAGGGCGACGTATCTGCATGACATTAGTAGTCATAAAAAGGATCCGACTGCTCAATTGTACCCCTATACCATATACACAAAAACAAACAGCACGAAATACAACGGTAAAACCATCACTTTTAACATGTAAACGAGAGGTAGCTGCCTCTTCAGGTAGAACGCAACTAATACTCTGTCATATCACTCGAGAACAATTTTACGCGGCAGAAATGTATCTCATAATAATATCAGGCTGCTCCCAGACGCTGCATCTACCGCGGGGGACACTCGGGGTATTATACAAGTTATTCAATTCCGAACAGTTCTCAAATCTGAGATCTTCTGCGAAGTTTCACGCTCAAAACGCCGCAGGCCCCGCTCTTTTAGTGATTCGCTAACGACTTGCTAACTTATTCCAACCTGAAAATACTTTACCGAAGTTTCTAGATAATATTAGTAAATAAGTAAATAATTTCTTTATCATTTTCAAAACACGTTTTGTATTTATACATTTTATCGAACTCAAGGAGAGGTGCTGAACTGGGTCGTAGCCACATTGTCCCGGCAGGACCGGGGAGGTACCTCTCGCTTACACGTCGCCGTAAACTGACAGCTGTGCTGAGCCCATAGAGAGGGACGGAGGAAGGAGGATGCGTCTGTATAGCCTCTGCCGATATCTATGGGCGTCAGTAGTCATGAAAATGGCTTTGTCATCTTATTAGTATTTGAAAAATATAATTTTAATCCAATTACAGTTTCATTTCAATTCTAATAATTTATTACGTGTTAAGTATCGCCATCAAGTCGTGGGAAGGTTTGCAGTGGCCCTTTACGTGCTCTTTAGAGCGCGATATCCAAGTCTGTCTGCTCGTGTATGTAGATGAAATAATCCTCACTCGCGGAGACGCTGCATCATTAATTGCTCGCTAGTGCAGCTGCGGTTACTTCACATTATCAGGTGCATTATGCATTAACACTCTAGTGAGTGCCATGCTACGTTGCAGTGGCAACGACAGGGTCCTTCTCGCTAACAGTGAAAGAAGGAAATGTACAAATACAAATATTTTTGTTGTGCAAGAAATACATAATATACATGACTTATACATTTTAATTAACAGGTTTTAATTAATTAAAAAAAAAAAATAAATAAATAAAAAAAAAAAAAATATTAAGTTTTAATCTGTAATATGTACTTTTTTCTTTTTTCTTTTTAAATATCAACTAAAATGTAAATGTTGGTTTACTTAGCATAAGTTTCTCAATATTGTAAATATGAAGGAAATGAGCGAGACAGCCCCAACACAAGTAGAATGCTGCTTAATGGGGATGCCTCACGAATATTATGTAATTACTAATTTGAGAAATAAAAAAACTTATTTATTTATTTATATTTATACATTTATCACTGGCCTCCACACTAGGATTCCCTTTGTCGTGGAAGTCAGTCTTTTACGTCTTTAACATATAATGATTCATTTATTTATTTTTTTATTTTTATTTTTGTATTGTAATGTACAAGTTTAATCTTTTTATACCACTTAAAGGTAAATAAATACTTCAAGACTAAGAAGTCCAATCGAGTCCAAGGACCAAACATAGAAAAAAAAACAAACTGCTAAAATATATTTTAAACGCATTTTGTGTAGGGAGTGCTGCTGCATAATAGTTGAATACAATCGATCAGGGAGGCACCTCTTGCCCACAGTGAAACAAAAAAAGGACAAAAAATAAAAGTTGTATCTTGTTATACCAATTATAGGTAAACAAATACTTTAAGAACGCGAAGTTACGGACCAAGATAGTAAATTATAAACAAAACCCGACTGTTAAAATATATTTTAACGTACTAAGTGTCACTTGCTCCAGATACTTCTCACGTTACAACTGGGCAAATGGTTCAGAATACAGCAGAGAACAGAGAAATCTACTTACACACGCTCGAATATATAACCTACGAGCGGTGCCTGCAGCCCCCGTATTCTACTGATTTTAGTCGAAACGTAGTGGTAAATAGTTTGTAAGCTTCCACAATAAATGGAATATGATACGCTGTAAGAATTTACAAAATAAAGAAAGTATTTCTTGAAATAAGTGCTCAGAAACAAACAAACTTTTCCGAGTTATTATAGCAAGAAAGATTATTTGCACAATTTCAAATAACTAACATAGGTACATATTTGAAACGCAAATCGGTCTCAAGTTCCGCATTTTCTAGCAGAACTGTCACTGTCATAATACGAATATATATACGATATATAAATATTACTATCGTTTTGATACAAAGTAAAGTGAATAGCATTTCGTGCGGTGTGTAAGCAGGTTGCCCATGGGGGGTGGACGATGAAAGATGGCAGTGTGGCAGATGTGTAGTGGGATTTGGTAGTCACGAAAATGGCTCCGGCTCTTATACATAAATAAAAAAAATAGACTAAAAATAAAAAATAAAAAAATATCCTCGAAAATTCGAAATTCATATCCACCCCATCGGTCAAAAACTCCAACATTTTACGGGCGAGGTGAGGGAAAAGAGGGCCGTTAATGCGATAAAGTTGTATCGGCGGAAGCTCGGCCGAGCTTTTGTTAATAATCACGCCGTGTAAGCTCGGCTTTGAGATGACGAACATTTTCTCGGGAGAGCTTTGAGAATATTCGAGCTTTATTTGAGCCAATATTTGACTTGTTTCGTTAAAATGAATCGGTTATTCGTTTATATATCTACCGATACGTAAATATGTTATGTGTCATATTACACTAATATTGTAGAAGTGAAAGTTTCTTTGGTTGGATGTTTGTTTTGTTTAAAAGAAGAACCCAAGTAGGGTCGTGATCTTCAATATCGAAGCCAAAATTATGGTTTTTAGAATTTTTGTCTGTTTGTCAGTAAGCATATCTGAGCTAAACTAAATAAGCACTGCAAGGATTTACTTCAAATTTTGCATGAATATTACTAACAGGTCGGGTCAACATATAGGCTAAGAAGCTGCGGGCGGAAGCTAGTATTATATAAATCTTATGATATAAGGGTGACAGCACACACGCTACTTTAGCAGCGGCGATCGGCGATTTTGCGACTGTATTGATACATACAGTATCGATGTACACAATTCAGCGACTCACCGCGTTCAGTCGCGGTGTCGGACTCGTGCGATTTAGCGACTGCTCCGATACTCGATACGTAACACTCGCAGTCGCTGGGCGACTAAATCGCCGCGTTCAGCGTTAGGGTCAGCGCAGACAGAGAGGAATAATCCTCGCGCGGTCTCGGGTATTTTCTTTACGGATCGCGTATGCTCGAGCATGCGCGCGACCTCGCGAGCATGCGCGCGACATCGCGAGCCTGTGCGAGTAAACCGTTCAGGGTTACCACTCTACAGTAAACATGCCAGTTTGTCGCGAAACTTCTTCAACGATGGTGGACTGGGATATGATTATAATTGTGCTTTTGGCGGAAGAAGAAGAAATGGAAGAACATGTTAATAAAATAAGGCGTCAGAAAGTCAGACGAAGAATGTGGGCCGAGGAATGTTGGCAAGAAAGATGCATTTTTGGTGAATTTAATACACTGTGTACGACTTTACCATCGAAAGGAGTTTTGTTTTACGATTATTATAAAATGGACTATGAAAAATTTTGAATGCTTGCGGACATGTTACGTCCATATATTCTAAAGAAGACCACTAATTATCGTTCAACTATTTCTGTAGAGGAACGCTTAAGAGGAGGAGGTTTTAGGTGTGACAACACAGAAGGAACACGTACGACGCGGGCGCCAACTCGACGCCGCGCGGGGATTCCCGCGCATCTCCGAGGACGCGCGAGCATTTTTTGTCAGGTCCAAGCATTTATGCACTTTATTGCCATAAGTTTAAAGTCTATTTTTAATTGCGTTAATAAAATCCTCTCCGCTGCGCTCCTTTCTGTCTGCGCTGACCCTTAGAGTGTGCGCTGGGGAGCGTCTCGTCGCTGCATTCAGCTTCTAAAAAGCGACTAAATCTCTGATCGCCGCTGCTAAAAGTAGCTTGTGTGCGGTGGCTGTAACTTGGATGAAAACTGTGCAGTTCTCTCATATTTTTTATTCTACAATTATATTTATGTATTTTCTGTGTGTAGATCTAATTGTTTAATAATATTTGTATTGTTTGTGTCTGTAATGTAACTTCATACTGAACAAAGTGAATTCTTTTCTATTCTGTGTTTTTATAAACAAACTTAGGCTAAGCAATTTTTATAACTGTCTTTGATTGCCGAAATAGTCATACAATTTTTTTTTGCAAATTTACAAACTTGTCATAGTATCAAAATAGTTTTTCCTGACTATATAGCATTGGCTTACAAATAAAAAAAAATTTAGTATTTGTAAATTGTGCATGAATGCTATTTAGTGCTGTTTAATTGTTTATTTCATGTGATAAATCGGTAAAACAGCCAGTCCTTTGGTAAATGAATCGGAAATTCGGTGGTTCCTATCTAAACCGATGCAATGATCCGGTAAATAGGTGAGTCGGTATCTAAATCGGTAATTCCATAATTAACCGATTGGTTTCGTTGATAACGCAGTAAGCTAGCTGTGTTGCGGCAGGAGGGTCGATTTTCGTGCAGGTATTGATACATTTCATATTAAATAAAAATGTTTGTCTGTATGTCCTTTATAAAATCGTAAACTATGCATTTTATCATGTGGTAGTGTTTAGCGAAGTTGTTGTGCATAAGCCCACGAAGGTTTCTGAGTTGGTGTTATTTTTGACAGATCGCCCCACTGCCAATCCAAGTTACCTATCAATAAAATTACTCAAAATGAATTGAACATTTGTGTAATGTCTTTCCTTCAATATTTTAGTTGACGGCGTAGCAACGCACTTGTAAAGCTTCAAATAAAAATAATTAAACTCTTAGTGAAACTCTCTCAAACATTAAGCACTAATTAACCACAACAGTCGAACAATTTTTAAACATATTTATGTTCTCGCAGACCTCAGAGTTGTTCCAGTCGTTCAGACGCTGAAACTTTAGAGTTTTAGTGTTTAAAATGCGAAAGAAATTGCGCTTTTACAAAGTTTACCCTTTCTAGGGTTCCGTATCCAAAGGGTAGAAATTAACCTTAAGACTGTCTGTGACTCATGAACCGTGACAGATGAAATTTTAACAGACGGACTTCTCTTGCCCCTATAACAACAATTTACTACAACTAACAATTGCTTTTTATTTCGGTTTACATCTATTTTTCATCTCTATATTTTCACGGGATCAAAACTGCGGAGCGAAGATAATGTAATATAAAAAGGGTATACATTCTCTATGCTAATCTAGTAATAAAACTTCTATTCTGATAATTTAATATAGTTTTCACTGGACAATTTTTGATTGGTCGCTCTCTCTCATCAGCCCATTCTCCTGACCGCAGCATTGACACCAACATATTACCAACAGCGTCCACGTAACGTCCTCGGTATTGACGTCTCATATTTATTTAGGTTTGTTGTCTAGCCGCCGTTTACATAGCGTGGTGCGAGTGAAGAGAGGGAGCGGTGTTGAAATAGTTCATGTGAGTGGTGGGCGAAGGGCTTGAGTCCAACCCTGTGCCCTAAGTAAATAACATTAGGTTGACAAATGAAGAACCCTATTTATAATATAGTAATCTATCCGGTGTAGCTTTATCAACAAGATTCTAAAGATATCATAAGGTGTTTTAAGCTTTCACGATTTGTATTCATATTTATATACTGTAAACGGGACTTAATCGCGTTATAAAATCGAAGTACTACATACATTACGTAATGCTACGGCCGAAACGTCGAGAGTCGAAGTAAATACTTCGTTTTTATAACGCGATTAAGTCCCGTTTACAGTATATAGATATCGTAAGCGTTAAATTCCGTCACGCTCGTAAGGTTTACGAGGTTCCATAGAGACATACATACATAGACTGCTTCATACAGGTTTTTTAACACACACAACAACTCACTACAATCTAAATACGTCTTCTATCACCTATAAGTACTTTTTTCAGTTTAAAACTAACAGAATATTTTCGCTTAAGGTATTGTGTCTGATTCAGTTTTAGTGCAACAGATTTTAAGATATAAGGAAGGAAATGAGCTGTTGGAGCTTTACCTAACGGTGCCCATAAATATCTGCATAAATATTGTGCAGATTAGTTGGCCTTCCGTCCGAAAAAAACTCAAAAACCGCTAGAAATGCTGCAGTACAGTTACTTGGCGCAGTATCATATAAGAGCTGAACTCCTAATCTATACTAATACTAGCTGCGCTCCGCGGTTTCACCCGCGTAAATTTCTAGAAAATAGATGGCCGATTCTCAGACCAACTCGATATGCACACAAAATTTCACGAAAACCGGTCGAGGCGTATCGGAGGAGCGTGGTAACTGACATTGTGACTCGAGAATTTTATACCTATATATATAATATAAAATAAATAAAATAAAATAAATCTTTATTTTCTCTTTTCAAAGATAAGTTAGCTTATATAAGTAACAAAAATTAAGAATTATTCTAAATTAGATCAAAATCATCCTTTTAAGAGACTGGGGTCAATTATACTAGATCATAGACTTACAGATCCCCAGGCTCTCGATTATAAAGCTGTAGAGTTTGTCTGTTTGGTTGAACGCTCTCATCTCTGATACCCGTTTTTTTATGGTATGAGGGGCAAACGAGCAGTCGGAGCCATTTTCATGACTGCCGACGCCCATAGACATCCATGTAGAAACTACACAGATGCGCTACCCTCCTTTCTCCTCCCACCTCCATGGGCCACCGGCTACTTACACACCGCACGAAACGCGACAGCACAGCTGTCACTTCACGTCGGTCTCGTGAAAGCGAGAGGTACCTCCTACTACCTCGTTCGTGCCGGCCCAATTCGGCTGCATACAACTCTTACCAAGATAATCTGTTAATACTGCAGAGCATCAAAACCGCTCCCGCTCCCCGCTCGGACCACCCCCCAATTTATTTCCACCCGCCCTCGGGGTGACAATAACTAGTGTCCGCGCCGTCACGACCGGGTGACGCGGCCGGCATACCCGAGCGTGTTTGTACAGGACCGTGTTTGTGACCTCAGCAACTCCGGAAGGGAAAATTAGGGTGAGTGGTACTTTTTAAAGAATATGGGGGACAAACAAGCAGTTAGAGCCTTGTAATGATCGCCCATAGACATCTGCATAGAGTTAGAATTAAGTTGCCCTATTTATTGGGCCACCGAAAACTCATTTATAGTGTACATCGTGTGAATATGTCCTAGGTCGTGTCTAATTCGACAATGTAGCATGAAGAGACAGGGGGCGACGCATGTGTAACCACTACGCGGATGTCATGAAAATGTCTCCGACACCTCGTTTGCCCCCCCCCATACAATAAAAATATTAACCAAAGTAGCAATTCCTTCAACAATATTTGTATGTCAATTCGCCAACCTCAGCCGCCGACAATGTTACACGCTATAAAGTGGGGGGGATTTCCCCCTCCCCCCACTACAACGTGAGACGCGGTTAACTTTTATTGGCGAGTACATTTTATGGCACGAGATAAAAGTTTATGGGGGTATTAGCATATTCTTGGTTTTGCACACGAATCGGGCAGGAGCGAGGAGCTGTGTAAATGTGTACTTTGTGAGGGGGATAAATGAGCAGTTGAGGTCGTTTGATTACCGATGTCCATTAATATGAGTTGCCCTCCTTCACCAAAATGGGCCATCGGTATTAGAAAACCCGATAACAGCTTTAAAACGCCTTTATCCTGTCAGCGGGAAGTAATTTTCAGTTGTGCCCTTGTCCTGCCCAATGACGTCACAATAGTGGATTGGCAAGGCTGATTTGATGATGGCAGTACCTACCTCTTACTATAGACAACTGGGTTAAAATCGAAGTAGGTTCTTAAACTATAATTATAAAAACAAAAATAAGCGTTGGCTGATTAATTAATTCCTTTGCCTGCCATAAAAAAAAACTAATAATCAATCTAAGATATGAAAAAGGGAATAAAAAAAGTAATAAAAACGAACTTCCAAATTCAAATAAATCGAAGCGGCCATTTTGTTCCAAATTTAAATTGCGCGCCGGAATTTACCGCCGGCGGTAAATCAACGTAAATAACACGTCAAAAAATCGCCGCTGGAAGCCGGCGGGGCGGATAATACCGGTTCAATCCGGACACGTCCAGTTTGAAGCGGATCTGTGTATTTGTTATAAATGGGCATTTAGATAATGGGTGTTTTGAAAGCGAGAAGAAAAAAAAAAATTCTTTCGATCCTGAATCGTCAACATAATCGTATTAATATTATATATGTTTGTTTGTTTTGTTTTTCGTTCGTTTGATTTTCATAAAATTTGGCACACACATAGTGGGTAACTTGGATTAACACATAGGATAATTTTTATTCCGAAGATCTTAGAAGAACCTCTCACTTACAAGAACCTCTCACTTACAATAACCTCTCACTTACAAGAACCTCTCACTTACAAGAACTTCTCATTTGCAAGGACCTCTCACTTACAAGAACCTCTCACTTACAAGAACCTCTAACTTAGAAGAACCTCTCACTAACAAGAACCTCTAACTTAAAAGAACCTCTCACTTACAAGAACCTCTCACTTACAAGAACTTCTCATTTGCAAGGACCTCTCAGTTACAAGAACCTCTCACTTACAAGAACCTCTAACTTAGAAGAACCTCTCACTTACAAGAACCTCTAACTTACAAGAACCTCTCACATACAAAAACCTCTTACTACACTTACAACGATACCAACGTAAAATGATAGCTGTGCTGTCCAGTTTTGTGCGGTGTGGTAACCTATGGAGGTAGGAGAAGGGAGGGCAACGCCTCTGTATAAGTATGTGGGAACGTCTATGGGCGTCTGTAGTCATGAAAATGGTTATAACTGGTCATATCACAATAATTCCGGACTGTCCCGTAAACACGGCACATCATGGTCACCCCCACATGTGCGGTTAGAAATATTTCTCCCGTTAACTATTAACTCAAAGGCGCGATATAATTATTAGTTTTAACTCGCGAACTAACTGCTGAACGCTAATTGGGACTGCGAACTTATAATTGTGTTGGTGTTCTTTTGACGTGGTAACGGCTCATGTGTGATGAACGCCGGCTGCAGGCACGAAAAGGTGTGGCCACGTAGACTTTACGGACAGACATTTTCTTATAACATGGGGTAGCCAGTCACTCAGACGTTATAAGCATTCAAATTTTATGCAGATGCATTGCTCTCCTTTGTCCCTGGGTTCCACGAGCCACCAGAAACACTCACCGTAAAACGACAGCATAGATTACTTTACGCGGGTATCCTGTGAGGTTTTTCGTTTTTTTAGTTTGGTATAAGAGTCTTCAACCAATGGGTTCTCCCAATGATGGTCGGAGCAATTTTCATGGCTACCGACGTCCATAGATAGAGGTGCATAGAAGTCCTCTTTCATCTTCCCTGCATGGGCCACCAGTTGTACACCTCACAAAACGCGACAGCTGTCGGTATCGTATAAACTACCTCCTCAGTCGTGCCACTACCTCTTACTAAATAAAATATTTATCATAACCTCAAAAACCTTTCATAATTCTTTGTGACAGACCACGAATATCGCAAAACCGAAAGATAGATAGAGACATCGAATATCCGCCCAAACTAAAATAAAAAAACTGATATCCGATCGTGTTTGCCTATCCGTCAAGCATCCACAGCCCATAACTAACACACCACGCCATATTAACCTCTGTGTGTATAGTAATAAATACCAAAACGGCCTGCCACATATTGTGTTGTACCTGCGCTGCGCCGTCGTGTGTAAAAGCTTAATTGTATACGTCCGAGTCGGTATTCGTTACAAAATGGGCCAGTAATTTAGTTGGATACGGGTGGGGGGACCATGGGTTTTGGGAATTTGAGGACACGGTCCCGAAGTGAAACATTTGTTTTGATAGTAGGTATATGGGGACAAACGAGGTTTTTTATGACTACAGTCACATATACGGGAAATTGTTCCACAGATGCGCTGCTATTCTTTCCTTCTCACTATTTTATATACACAATTCTTACACCTCAGAAATTGCAAGAATTGTGACCGCAGAGCTTACAGTTCACGGTGGTATGTTAACAAGAAGTACCTTCCTCAGTCGTGCTGGTCTAATTTGCCTGCAATGCATAGTAACACATCAAGGGGAGTGTTCTGAGGAATTGTTCGGATTAGCACCGCAGATGACTTTCGTTATAGGACTTCGCGCCAAAAGAAATTCCGCCACCACCTCGATCTTTCAAGTCCACCACTGTGCGCTTCATGCGCAATTCCATCCCGCGCACCACTTCGATTAGAATCAGCTGCCTCCCTCCGTACTGATACGACCTAGGGATCTACAGTTAAAGAGCTTCATCGTCTCTTAAATGCCGACAACGCATCTGCTGTACCTCTGGTGTTGCGAATGTCTATGAGTGATGGAGATCACTTAACATCAGGTGGCTCACTACTCGTTTATCCGTTATGCTATATATAAAAATGTATAAATATGTATAAAAGAAAAACAAAATCTTATCAAAGACTTCGTGGTCGTTGAATTGCATAAAATAAATCGCGCTACGGATTTTGAATGTGTGGATAGTGGTATAAGTCAAGAGAAAATCGAAAGAATATTGTATTACTCTATGAATTTTAAAACGAAATTCTTTAGAATAGTCACAATAACAAAGTTGGGCATTCATCTTGTGAGTACGTGATTTTCTTTGAATTTCGCCGCCGACAGATGAAAAGCCTAAATTTGTGTCACCAAGAAATTCTTTCTATTTTTTTACTTGCCTCCTCGCTCGTGCCGCCTTATTATTTTTATTTTTTTTAATAAAAGGAGGGCCAACGAGACGTCGGAGTCTTTTGACCTTTGCCTTTGCCTACCGACGCTCATAGACATTTGCATGGAGGTTATACAGATACGTTGCCCTCGTTCCTCTTTCCCCCGGCGCGGGCCACCGGCTACTCATACAACAATCACTAC
>LUGF01003837.1:119908-139047 GCA_001625245.1 Calycopis cecrops | reverse complement strand
GTATGTTGTGTTATGTATGTTGCGGTTTGCGTTAACAATAAAAGACGCAACCACTTTTTAAAGTAAAAGGGGAGAAGTAAGAGGTAGTGTTATTATTATTTTTCTTTATTGTGTCGGGGGAAAAGGAACATTCGGAGATATTTTTATGTCTACAGACTTGGACTACTATAGACATCCGCATAGAGGCTACACAGATGCGCTGCCCTCCTCTCTCCTCCCACCTCCATGGGCCACCGTCCACTTACACACTGCACGAAACGCAATGCCGGACCAATTCGGCTGCACGCATGCAGTGTGGCACTACCTCTTACTAAAATTGTATTTACTTATTTGCAGATAAATTGGGTTGCAAGTGAAGTAACTCCTAGTTCACAAGACACCACCGTGAAGTGGAAGCTATGCTGACGAGTTTCGTGCGGTATGTAAGTTGGCTCTGGCTTGTAGGAGAAAAAGCCATAGGGCTTACATAAGATTTGTTCTGATGTAATACAGTTGTTAGCTATGATAAAATATGGTAGCTATAGAAAATGGAGTAGCTCTTTTAGACTGAAACACAGGATTTCCTACTTCAGGCACACATGTTATAAATACCTAATATAATAAAATATTGTATGACGATCAGGCTGGCGCAGTGGTACAGGGCTCGGTTAAGTGGAGCATGTAGCGCCAGGGGTCGCGGGTTCGAATCTCGTCTTGGTCATGGATGTTTATCTATGTATTATATGTGTTTCTATAATAAAAATCTTAAATATATAATTTTTTTTAAATTTATAAAACATATTAAATATATTCCGTTGTCTAGTACCCGTAACACAAGTCCTTACGGTAGATATTTATTATTTATTTATTATTTATTATTGTAAGCATAACCGTAAGATTTTGAAATAAAAATTTATTTAAAAGAAATCTATCTAGCTTTGATTACTTGTTTGTTCTCCTCTACTGTACCACAAAAAAGAAGGAGCGGTGCTAAATTTAGTTACCAACACCCATAAACAGCCTTCTGAAATAACTACTCCAACCCAATCATTTCATTGCGCGAGCAAATTATTCCATGTAAACTTCATATCGAAAATTCACAAGCCGACCACAAAATCCAATGTCAAAATTACCCGGATATAACGGACCCGATACGGGGTGTACCCGGGTATCGGCCGGGTGTAACCCGGGTGTAATTTGTTTGCTCCTGCAACACAAACGGGACAATTAGGCTGGCAAATGGATCGCCGTTTTGAACCGAAGCTACGTAATGTTACAATAATGATTTTTCGAATGCGGTTCTTAGAAAGTATCAAATAGGTTATTTTTTTTTAAATATAGAGTGGCGAACGGGTCCACAGAGCCTAACGGCTACCGAAGTCCTACTCGTACGACATTGCCTATCCTCCACCCTCTCCTTACCCGAGACTGGCGTAGTGACAGCTGTGCTGTCGCGTTTAGTGCGATGTGTTGTTGGTCCATGGATGTGGGAGGAGAAAGAAGGACAGCGCATCAGTATAGTCTTTATGGGCGTCGGTAGTGATGAAATTTGACTGCTCGTTTGTCCCCCTAAAACCATAAAAAAGTGACTGAAATTTAATATGTAATTTCACTGTGTTAAAATAAATAAAACTTTTCTTTATCATATAACTTTACTTACTAATAACAATATAAAGATATTTCAAAATGGCCGTCGAGTAGCGAACCGCGACTACGTCTTGTTACAGTAAATTTCTTGTTTATATTTCGCCGAGAATTCTCTCTGTTCTCTCCGGCAAGTGTCTTGGTGAAAATAAATAGATTGTAAGAGAACGGACGAACTTTATTTAATAATAATGATTAATTTTCTAAATATAGTTAGAGTAGTTAACTAGCAAAAAATATAAAGATATTTTTGTAGAGTAACTAACTATATTTAGAAATTCTTTTGATAGAGTATCGTCGAGATTTTATGGAACTGAAAATTTCAAAACACTTATGTGGATTCTGTTTTTTGAGGTTAGAAACCTTATAAAAGAGATTACAGGCAGTAATTCGAACAGCTATTGTGTGCTTAATCTTTTAAGTACCTGCTTAAATACCTATTTGACAAGCTGTCGATTTTGTGGTGATAGTAACATAACATGAGCTCAGACAAGTTTCTAAGTAGATCCACTTGCTCTTTTGCCTCATTAAAAATGGACTTTACATGATAATGATTAATGCAAATGCAAATTGCACTAATCATCAATCATTGTTGAGTAGAAGTATATACTTATACAGGAAAGAGAGCAAAGCGTCTGAATTAACTTTATACGGATGTTTAAGGGCGCCGTTAGTAAAGGTTCCAATTTTTCATTACGTCCGGGTCCCCTTAACTATAAAAAATATACGTTATGTTGATCCTACTAATATTATAAATGTGAAAGTTTGTATGTTTGTTTGTTTGTTACTCCTTCACGCAAAAACTGCTGAACCGATTTTCACAAAATTTGGCATACACACAGAGAGTAACTTGGATTAACACATAGGATTTATATTATAGTTTTTATCCCGAAAAAATGTTTCTGTGGGATGCCATGGGATGATATTCTATTTCCACGGGATCGAAATTTACATGGGTGAAACAACGTCTCGCTCTAAAACACTACAGTATAATATGACAGTATTATGTAAGCAAATGCACATTCATTCGGTTTAGCTTGACAAACAAAATTGCAAAAACATATGCTCTAAAACATCACATTAACACGCGAGAACGTTCTAAGATAAACAGGAGAATGAAACAATAAAGCAGGATGCAGGTATACAGAATGAACGCAGGATAGCAGGTAAACGGGCTATCTCGGATATAAATGTGAGTTAAATTCTTACGTAAAATGTTTTCAGCATTTGTATAATTACAGGAATGAATTGTTAAAGTTACTTTAGTATGTGAGAACATTTTAGTAACTTAACTGTGGACATGTTACATACTAAAGTCGCCATTAAGTATTAAGAAGCAAACGAGCAGTTGGAGTGAGTATCTACGCTCGTAGAAGCCCGCATAATTTTTATGCTGACGTATTTTTCTCCTCGTCTCTTCTCCAAATAGCTACCAGAATCTCAACTTCATAAAACGTGGTAGCGGTTTTCACTTAGTAGTGTCAAGCACTGAATATCGACGCACAAAGACATTGGCATAAGAAAAGGTGTGGAACATAGTCTTTTACCACATCCATCTACTCACTTACTGGAATCTTACCACACGAAACATGACAGCTTGATTTTACTAGCAAGGGTAACGTCCCTAGTTATATTATACAGACGTATTATCCTCTTACGTCCCTCTCTTAGAACAGGACATCGGAAACTCACAGCACTCTCGACTACGTAGCTTAATTATGCGGCTGTGTCATGTGAGCGAGAGGTAACTCCCAGTCGTGCAGATCCCAGATTTGAACACGGCACCTCCACATCGCATTGTACATCTACTTTGTCAACCTTTCCATTTGTTCTATTTATAGAAATATAAAGCCGTCAGTAACAACAAGTTCAATTTAAAGCCGATATTTCTAAACGCACTCGACGTGTCAATTACGAGTAGATTGCAGATAACTCGCCGCCTCAGCGACGCGGACGGCCTACGTACCTGCGCTGAATTTCCCGATATATTTTATTACTTGTATAATTGGCGCGTTCTGATTGGTGAATCGCATTCACAAAGGATTGATGCGTTTTTATTAATAGACTAGCTGTGCCCCGCGGTTTCACTCGCGTTTAATTTCTAAGAAATCCATATAAACTTCAACACCATATTTCACCCCCTTAGGGGTTGAATTTCAAAAAATCCTTTCTTAGCGGATGCCTACGTCGTAACGTCTACCTGGATGCCAAATTTCAGCTTGATCTGTCCAGTGGTTTGGGCTGTGCGTTGATAGCTGGCTATGTCACGTTTGAGTTTTATATACAAATATAGATATGCGCGAGTATTTTTTATAGTGTAAGGTGATGGATATGTGGAAAACTTTTGATGATTATCCATGCGTTAAGACTGCTATTACACAGATGCGTTGTCCTCGTGTTCTCCTTACCTAAAGGGCCACAGGATACTCACAAGCTGCACGTAAAGCTGCCTCTTTACACCGGTATAAGAGGTACCTCCCCGGTCGTGGCAACAAAATTCAGCTGAAGCGCATATCTCTTAGAAAGACGTAAAAATTGCTTCCTGATACTGCCAATTTCATAAAATAAGGTTCGGAATTTTATAACATAGTTTATTTATTCTTTCTTATTATTACAATAATAAAACGCAAACTCTATTACTGAACAACGTTTTTTACGTCCGCTCCGGCACAAACAGTTTTCATTCGCCAAGTGTCATACTTACAAGAGGAGGAGGAGAGAACCGAGCGAGTTCTTAGCGATATATATCGATGTAACCGCGGCGCGCTCGGCGGCCATCTTGAAATATCTTCATATTACGAGCTACCTTATGAAGTTTACTGCGTAGTAAGTTCTTGTATCTCGCTTTTTGAAGTTATACTTCTTTTGGTGCGTTTGCGAAAAACGATAGGGAATTTCATGATGTTCAACCAAAGAGGGCGATTAGAATTATTGTCCTCGTCTGTTGAAATGAACAGCTGTTTTTGACAACGATTCAAATGGCAGACGATTACCAGAAATGACCGTAACAGCTGCTGAGTTAACGTAGCTCTCTCCTTTCTTATCATATTTTCCCCTGTCTCACTCAAAATCATATATAAAAAAGCCATTCTAAATGGATCAATCAAAACTATTCTCTCTAGATTTCGGAAAGCTTATGAAGTGTAATTTTTTTACACTTTTTTATTGGACAAAAGGCTTGCGGATCTTACTTGCCAATGCGATACAAATAAAGCAATTATTCCCGTGTAACGCGACAGGTGTAACAAATCAAAGTAACTGCGCGCTCCTCCGCCCCCCTGCCCCTCACCCCTGCGGCTATTTCTGACCGGCGGACGTTTAAAAATTCACCGGCGCGTCCCTCGCACGGTTACAACACAAGACATGTTAATTATTTAACGCGGTAACGAGCGTTGTGAAAATTGAAAATATAACCGCGATCCAGTGAAAATATTCTACTGGCGGTACCTCAACGATTGTGTTATTAACGCAAATACGTTATTGCTTTCATACGGGGAGCAATCCAAAAATGTGGATGATAATAAATTTGGGGAATACAGTGGTATTTTGGCAAGTTTGTGTACAGGATAGATTTGAGTCTAGTCTCCACAAGGTACATTAAAGTTAAGCTATATCACTGGATAGATCAGCTATCCAGCCTATGTCCATGAAACATTTTTAAAACTCAATCTTGTTTAGATTATATTAGATTATGACTATTCAAAACTGGAAATAATCTATTGACGTGACCCTTTTACCGACACCACATGTAGCGTCATCTGTTACAATCTTTGTGTACTTATTTTGTAACATCGTTCACACGTAAGGATTCAATGTAAGGCAAAATATGTAAATCAACTTTTTTTTTCATTTAACCTAGGAGTTCTAAAAGTATTAAGCGGATCCCGGGCTTCAAGATGTCACAACTGCGGATTTGTCCGGGAGTTTCACCCGGGTTAAGGTACCATGGGGTTGGCTGGTTGTCAACATTTTTTAATGAATGTCAAAAATATTACCACCGATTATATGCAAGCAAGAAGTAACTCTAATCGTGTAGGTTCAATTCTGCTATGCAGCGGCCCGAATGCTTAGTAGTAAGTTAATAGTTGTAGGTCGGACTGCAGCAGTAAGTTGATTAGCGAACCGCTGATAACGGGTACGTGAGCGGGCAGAGAGCACGTACACGCGGCGTGGGGCACAAGCGGGAGCGGACGGAGAGCACGTACTAGCGGTGTGGGGCACAAGCGGGAGCGGGCGGAGAGCACGTACAGGCGGCGTGGCGCACAAGCGGGAGCGGGGTATAGAGTTGTAGAGTTGGCTGTCTTCGAGTTTCTTGAGAGAGGTCAGAGCAGTTTGCGATTGACCCGAGCAGCTTAGAATTGGCTAAATAAGCTTCGGATTGGCCAGAGCAGCTTGTAATCGGCCAGAGCAGCTTGGAATGGGCCAGAGCAGCTTCGAATTAGACAGATCAGCTAAGAATTAGCTAAAGCAGCTTCGGATTGGCCAAAGCTGCTTGGAATTGACCAGAGCATCTTGGAATTGGCCAGAGCAGCTTGGAATTGACCAGATCAGCTTCGAAATGAACAGAGCAGCTTCGGATTGCCAAGAGCCGCTTGATGTGCGGGCGTGGGGAGGCGGATAAAGTTGGTATCCTAACTTACTCCGTTGGCTCAGTGATCCAAAGAAGTTCTTGACCTCCGACACAAGAAGTCGCCTCTTTTTCGATGATCTTGCTCTCTGGTTGATTTCAGGGCGTCAGGTTTTTCTGTCCTTTCAGCTAAATTTAGTGTGAACGACAGGTTGATTCCCAATTCGATGCTCTAAATATGCTTTCTAGACTGTTTAGCTACTGTTTATTTAAACTCTATCGCCGTGGCGAAACATAAACCAGGTGTGCGGAGACCTAACCTGACGTACTTACTTTGTGATTATACTTTTGCGTCAATTGACTTTTCCCATTTCTATAATTTCCTGACATTCATTTTGGTCTCTTTTCATGCAATGCTGCTAAAATAACAAAGACAAACGGTAAAGTGACGTTGTGTGTTATCAGTTTTAACTAATTAAAACTTTAAATAGTTTTCTGTAAAAACAGTGTACAGGAATCAATATGCTACTTACTTCGTGTCGTACGACATCTAAAAATATCTGCTACAAGTGTCTACATTTTGTCAGCACTCTCCTACAACTTGGGCCACACGCTGTCCTTGCGCTGGATTTAAATTTACACAAGTAGAGTCGGAGTTATGAGGTGTACGGCTTCGTTCTCCGCCGGGAACAGATCGAGGAGTTAAAAATACCGCGCGGGGCTGGACCGGCGCACTAATTAGTTATTAGACTAATATCTTAGATTAATTTATGGTACTTGTATACGTTTTAGTAAGTCGTATTTTCATACTTCATGCATGCATGCAGCTGAATTGTAGCGCTGGGAAAGGACGTTTCGATGGCGGCGTAACGTGGCCGTGTTGTCGTGTTACGTGAGTCGTNNGGGGGGGGTGGAGGAGGAAGGAGGGCAAGGAATTTGATAAATAGTCAGGAAAATTGTTCAGACTACTCGTGTATCATCTTACAAAAAAAAAAGAAATATCTTTAACTCAATTGTAATACATTAACAGACTTGGATATTTTAGGATCGTAGTCAAGTTAGGGTCGTATCTTTCACCGGAAAAATTGACAAAATTGACGATGATGACGTAAACGACAAGACGGATGTGTCGTGTCCTAGGCCAGGGTTCAGTTGCCGTTATGAGAAATGGGGTGAAAGAGGGTTTTTTATAGTACAAGAGGAATACAAGCAGTCGGGTAACCGAGACGGTGATTGCCGACGCCCACAGACATCTGCAACACCTAGGGTTTTGAAATCGCGTTGCCGATCTTTAAGATAAGAGTAGGATCATTTCATGAAGATCCCTAAGTCTTATCCATTTTTTTTCTTTCTTTTTTCTTCAGCCCATTTCTTAAACATGATATTCTACTACGTACAGTTAGCGAATTGCGAAGATTTTAATGTAAAAGTAAGTGCATTGACACAAGTGTTCTTTATCCCTTAGGAATATCGGAAACGACCGATGAGAAATCTAGCGCAGATAAGACTTTAGTTTAGCTCTATATTATGTCTGTGTGTAAGTCAAGCGTCACACAGCCTTCTTGATTTCGTTCCGTCATTAATAATTAAATCAAAACAATAGCTATGGTCCGACCCAGCAGTTGAACTTGGTCCTCACTGTCTATGGCCCACTACGCTAACTACTGGACCACAGGCGGTCCGCGCATCTCACAAGACAATACAATCGTCCGACAGGTCTCTTGAGCCACACGTCATTTATTATGATAATATCGCTATTGTGTTGTTGTGTACTGAATAAGGTAATGTCCGGTTGTACGTAATATACGGTTTATATAGATGTAGATGTTACAAACGGGACAAGTTAGGAAGAGGTGCATGCATATTGCATGTAGCCGAATCGGGTCGGAACAACCGGAGAGGTGACTCACTTACACGAGACCGGCGTAAAGTGACAGCTGTGTTGACGCGTTTTAGGTGGTGTGTAAGTAGCCAGTGGCCCATGGAGGGAGGTGGAGGAAGGAGGGTAACGCATCTGTATAGCCTCTATACACATCAATATATATATTTTATATATCAGATGATTATTCAAGCTTCTTAAGTAACTAAATAAACCGTGACCAAATCTCTTCTATAGTATTTGTGTACTGACTTTTTTTTTATATATTATAGGGGGCAAACGATCTGGTGGTTAGTGACTACCACCGCCCATAGAAATCCGCAAAACTAGGTGTCTTGCAGACGCGTTGCCTGCCTTTAAGAAAGAGGAATGCTCTTTTCTTGAAGATCCCTAAGTCGTATCGGATCGGAAATACCTAAGAAGGCAGCTGGTTCCATACTGACTGTCTATGATTTAGAGATTAGCCCCTCTTTCAGTCCCTCATTTAGCCAACAAACTCACACACTGCAAAAAAAACAAAACTGTCTCGGCTGGTGTTACAGGAGTAACAGTTTCACCCCAAACGTGCTGGTTTCAACTGCAAAAGCTACAAAATTACGAAAAACCTTTAACAAAGATATGAAACTTTTACCAATTTAAACAAAAATTTATCTACAAATCTCAAAACACTCATACAAAAACACGAGGAAGTCCAGGAAACACGACTAGTCAATAAAATATACATCTAAGCCGCCGCCTAACTTGCCTCGCCAGATAATCCGCAGGTATCGTAGAGGGTCTACGAGAAGTTGTGTAGCCGTAGATAAGCTACGGGATTGCTACGAGCTACGTGAGCGCAATACCTCGGAGGGTAGAATTGAGAA
This sequence comes from Calycopis cecrops, assembly GCA_001625245.1. Lineage (NCBI taxonomy): Eukaryota > Metazoa > Arthropoda > Insecta > Lepidoptera > Lycaenidae > Calycopis > Calycopis cecrops. The sequence continues at coordinate 130,115 of LUGF01003837.1, read as the reverse complement.
TGTGTACCCCGACTGCGGGGCGGGGGGAGAGGAGTTTGTAGATGTTGTTGCTGCATTGTAGTCGAAGCGGGAGAGATCAGTGACGTACATCTTAGAGCCACAGCACAAACGCGACTTTTAGACGATGTGAATGGCGACTTTGGGACTGCATCGATGGAAGTCGACTGATTTAGCGACTTCTGCGACCGGTCGCAGTAGAGTCGTGCGACAGTACCGCGATCTCGCGACTGCGTTTAGATGTTAATTAGCGAAATTAGCGACTAAGTCGCCGTGTCTGGCGTTCGCCGCTTCTAGTCGCTGTATTCAGCTCCTAAAAAACCTCGAAGTGATTTTCCACACTGCGAGCCTAGCGCGGATGCGGGTGCGGCCGCGGAAATATCAAACAATAGCTGCGCCCCGCGGTCTCACCCGCGTAAATTTCGGTCCCGTAGAAAATAGAAAATCTTTCCGTGGCATCCCATAGAAACATTTTTTTGGCATTTAAACTATTCTATGTGTTAATCCAAGTTACTCTCTATGTGTGTGCCAAATTTCATGGAAATCGGTTCAGCAGTTTTCGTGCGTGCAGGAGCAACAAACAAACAAGTAAACAAATAAACAAACAAACAAACATACCAACTTTCGCATTTATAATATTAATAGGATAGGATTTGAAACCGCGCTTCGCGTCCACACTGCAGTGCGCGACTGCACTAAGCGACTCAAAGCGTGTCATTATATCAAGCCAACGACAGTTGTATCAATTAAAAAAGGACAAATCATTATTTTATAGATAAAATCAAAATCAAAATCAAAATCAAAATATTTTTATTCAAAATAGAATTTAAAAAATTGCTTTTTGAACGTCAAAAAAAATTCTACCACTACTCTACTAGACTAACGTCTAAACGCTAGTCAGCTCATCGTGGCCGCCTCGCCTCGGCGCCACCGCATCTTCAGTATGGACAGCCACTAAGTCGCCGATCGCCGATCTAGATGTCGCTTGTGTGCTGCCCTTAGATAATCACGGTCTGACAGTTACGTTGTCGCATTTTGTACGGTTTTTAAGCTGTTGATACACTATAGAAAAGTAATTCACATGGCAGTTAACAATATTCACTCTTTAGTCGTCAAATGCTTATTTGAAGAATCTCTTGAATGTCAATTTTTTTTAATATGAATATGAAAAACGAGCAGAGGTAAACTATTGTTGACGTTGACGCCCATAAATATCCTTTCATTATTACGCAGACGTGTTGGCCTCCTCCCACCGCCTCTTCTTTTGGGCCACCATAAACTCATACATTATATGAAACGTGATAATCTTGCTGTCACTTTTTAACAGTAATATGTGAGCAAGGGTGCTTCTTACCTCTCAGGTCTCAGCTTTATGCGAACAAGAGGTACCACCTGTCAGGTCTTGACTGCCTAAACTAGCCGCAATGCAGCGAGGCTTTCTTTCAAAATATCTCTACGGTGAGCAAAAAAATGCTATTCACGTCCGATTGTAAAATTAGAGGGGTTATGAGTTTGTTATATTACTAAGATGAAAATTTTCTCTTTTTTTTTCTTGTTTGTTACGCAACTGCAAAGTGTGATCTTTATACCCATTGGAGGGGAAGAGGAAAAGTCACAATTTATGCGGATGTTTATGTTCAACGTCGCCTGCTCGGTTATCTTATGTAATAAAGCAAATTTGTACGAGAGACCGCTGAGTGTACAGTCTCTATGTAGAGAATAAAAACGTAATAAATTCATAACAAGATGAGCTGGAGTTATTGCAGCGGGGGACCGCGGTGGTCCAGTGGTGAGGTGGTCAACTGCAGATTGTGAAGTCCCGGGTTCGAATTTTTTTTTACAATCTAAGGGGGTAAACGAGCACTCGGTGTCTTTGGGTTACCGAGATGACCTAGACCCATATTGTTATGCAAGTGCGTTGCCTATCTGCACAAAGTGCGACAGCATAGCTGTCTTCTAGACAAAATAGTGACGTTGGGAATATCCATTTTTTATGGTATAACAAACAGGGGGCAAACTAGCAGTCGGAGCCATTTTCATGACCACCGACGCCCATAGACATCCGGATATTCAGATGCACTGCCCTCTTTTCTCCTCCCACCTCCATAGGCAACTTACACACCGCACGAAACGCGCGAAAAGACTGCACAGCTGTCACTTTACGCCGGTCTCGTGTAAGCGAGAGGTACCTCCCCGGTCGTGCCGGCCCAATTTGGCTACATGCATGCAGCGTAGCACTCTACGTCTTAGAGATACATATAGGTTTTCTGATTACAGTCGGGAGGTAGTTGTCTGTTTTACCCTGTGCCTGTGAGAATGTTAATTCTTCGGTCCTGCGCCTACATTATTTCCGGTCATGTCGGAATAGCATCCCATCGGAATATGGAATAGTAGAGTGCATTGGTGAGTATGCTCACACGCCTACACTTCATGTTCTGCGTTCTGGTGAGTTCTCCACAGGAGAAGGAATTCGGATAAGATTACGGTTTTGTTCAACGAGACCCGCCCAACTCTACTTCTGTATCGCCAGAACTGACAGCGGCAACCATGACCCTCTGATATGATCGCACGGAACCCGAGGGAAAAGCTAAACGAGACAGTCTTGCTAACACGAGATCGGCGTTAAGTGACTGCTGTGCTGTCGCGTTTCGTACGGTGTGTGAAAGGGTGGGAGAGGGAAGGAGGGCAACGCCTCTGTACAAACTCTATACGTATATATAATATAAAATATCTCCGACTGCTCGTTTGCCTTCTTATACTATAAAAAGTGTATTGGACTGATGATGATGAGCACGAATAATTCTAATAATATTTCTCCTCGCCGGAGAGCTCGAAGTAAAATATTAAAAACAATAAAAGAGCGTTACTTCAGAAACACGTCGCCTTTCACAATTTGTTCTCTACATATTTATTACTGGCCTCTTTGAGCGCGAAAATATTGTGATCATTTTAATGTGGAGACAGGGGGGGAGAGGTCGGGAGGGGGTATAACAACAGAAGCATTGTCAAAGTAAAAAAAAACATGTCAAAATGCTGTGTTAAAGCTATTTGCAGTGAATTCTAAAAAGAGGTAGTGCCGTTGTGGAATAAAATTGGGAAATACGATGGGCGTCTGTGTAACCGGCTAGCAGATGTTTATGGGCGTAGTTATTAAAAAAAAACTACCAACTACTGCTACGATATAATATTGATATATTAAAGCAAACAATTGGCTGCTTCTATTATTTTCCAGGCCAAGATAGAGCGTTCTATACACACCCAAATTATACCAGATATTCTGGCGCACTAGGTTATATAGTTATTTATTTGACAAATAAAGAGTAAGCCTGTCTTTTGATGGTCTGATGGATCGTCTGTGGTCTATATACATACCGTTATAGTTTGGTTCGTTCAAATTTGAAATTGAAATTCGATTCAAGTGAAACATTTTTGTTGTTAAAAAATAAATATCATATGACATATTATTTCATTGTAACTGCGGTAGTGAAAATCAATAATTAAGTATTACTTCAGTTGTGTAGTCTAAAGCACACACTTTTTTCAAATTCTTAATATAGCGATCTCTACTATGCTATAAAAAAATCGGTGGTAATAAACCAGTATACTTACATATTACTTTATAATGAAAGAGACTCGATGTAGAGAATATCACTTAAATTCTCTGGAAGCTTGAATACAAACAATTTGAGGTAATCCAAAGATGCGGTACTAAGAATGTATTACTAATAATGAGCGACTCTCTTTCTCCCTCTATACAGATGTCTATGGCCGTCGGTACTCACGAAAATAGCGCCGACTGTTTGTGTGACCCCATATTTTTTTTTTTTTTTGTTCAGCCTATGTTGTCCCACTGCTGTCCAACCCCATATACAATAAAAAAAACTTCGATTGTATAAAATATGATTTCGATTGTTTTACTCAAATCCATTATGGGCTACTGTGATGCAATATCTGAATACCTATCTGAAATTTTGATAAAAACCCTGTTCAAAATTATTAAAGATTAAAAAAATATCGGATTAAAAAAAAATAAACCAGTCCAGTCAAACCAGCTTTTTTGTAAAATACATAATACGAAATAAAAATGTTTTTTATTCGAAATAGAAATAATTATAAAAAATATTATTTGAACGTCAACAATTACATCTACCATTGTCAGCGGGCCTCACAAATTGATGAAATACAGTTAAATATAAACTCTCATATGAATATCTACAATTTATCAAATTACAATATTTGTACAGAAACAGCCTGGGAGGAGGGTACTGCACCAAAGGCGTGGTGTCTCTCATAAAATCTGTAACCTTATAGTATGCCTTACCACACATGCGTTCTTTAACAACTTTTCAATTTATTAATTTAAAGTTTTTATACGCTTTCTAGAATCCTTTTGTAGAGAGATACATTGCCACCGAAAGGAATTCCCTCCTCGCTAAGTCTATGTATTGGTACATCTAGTTTGTGCCTGTTTCTCGTACTACTATCATTACTATCACTTTACCTACTAAATTCACTGTTTCTTTCGAAAAAAATATTTTGTGCGAACTGTGATCCATATACCGATTTTCTTAAATGTATCCCTAAGTAATGTATTGGCTAGTTTGCAAATTGCACGGACAATTGGCTTCTGCAGCACAAACATAGTATTTACACCAGTAGAAATTCTCAACATTATGCCAAGGCAACGCTATGAAAGTAACTAAAACTAATTTGGCAGTATATTCATATGTAATTTTGTCTAATTTTTGTTACTGTGAATAAGAGAAAATAGATGCCAGGGTTTGCCAACACTATGCCATAAGACACAACGCTATGATTTTTTTTAATTTATGGCGGCAAATGAGTAGTTGGAGCTGTTACGTCCGGACAGAGACTATACAAATGCGTTGCCCTTCATTCTCCTCCCTCCGGGCCACCGGCTACTTACAAACCGCACCCTCTAAGTAACTAAAATAAACCGCAGTATATTTTGTAATTTGTAAAAACCGCGAATAAGGCACAAGGGCTGAGGTCACCTCCATTATTATCCAGGTCTCTGTAGAGCGAGCTCTACAAAGCATATTATAATGTACAAATCCACTTCTCCCGGCGGACACTTCACGTCCGGGGGAGGAACAATGGCGTAATACAGAGTTATTGTCCGCGCTTCAACGTTTTAACCTAATTCGCGAAAACAAATGAATTCGGCTAAAAATAATTCAGGATTTCGCTCCGCGCCTGTCAGATCTGTTGGAGGTTTGTGTGTCAGTCGAGGGGTAATGTGAGTTTATAGCGTTGCACGTGAGTTAGACGGGCGCGCGACAGTGAGCGAAGGTTTTAATTGTTCGCATTGTAAAGTTGTTTCCTTTGAATTCCTATTTTCTAGGTTCTTGGGTGATGTACCAGATGCATATTATGTGCAATATGCACATAATATGTATGCAGCTTTGGAGTTTTTCGGAGATACTTATGCAAGAGGGAGTATTTCTCTTTTGTTTCTGATTAGTTTCTGTTATTACCTTTGCAAGTTTATGTTGACTGTACAGACTAAAATGTGATCTCATTTTTTTGTAAATAAAATAATATGAACGCTATAATTTCTTTTCATCAATATCATTTTAATTGCAATAGAAAATTTCAACAAAAGTGCCTCACTGCGTGCTTGGATACAATTGAATGGGGCCGGCACGACCGGCGAGGTACCTCTCGCTAACACGAGACCGGCGTAAAGGGGACAGCTGTGCTGTCGCGTTTCGTACGGTGCGTAAATAGCCGGTGGTACATGGAGGTGGGAGAAGAAAGGAGGCCAGCGTATCTGTATAGCCTCTATGCGGGTGTCTAGGGGAGTCGGTAGCCGTAAAAATGTCTCCGACTGCTCGTTTGTCGCTCTATACCATAAAAAAATTTATATGAAACTAGATGATTAGGCCGCGCGTAGTTGTGGGTAAAAATTAATATCGCGGCCATTATAGAAATAAAATATAAATGCTTAATTAAATTAGTTCAGTAGTATTAGGAGTGTATCGCGGACAAACAACGTGACACATAAGTTATTTATAAATAAATAAATTATTATAAAGAAATTATGAAGACTTATTACACCACGTTAGCCTAGTCCCGTGCTAGGTACCGTAGGGACTTGTGTTACTGGTACTAGACAACAGACAATATATTTAATGTTTTTTAAATATACATCCATGACCTAGCTTTTATTACTTTCTATATTAAGAGTGTATTTTTTAATTTACCGTTTCACTTTCTATTTTTACTTTCTCTCGGAAAAAATAAAAATATTTCTCATCAGTATTTATCTATCAATATCCTATATCCTCTATTTCTTCGAAACCTATCTACAGAATAAATATAAATAACCTTTTAACTTTGAATACATAATATTATTACTACTACCTACTGTTTTAATGTGAATAATGTCGTTGATACAACATTGTAACTTCTTTTTATTTATTTATTTTTTAATAAAAAATATGAAAACTTATTCTAATAAGCTTCCCTGCTAAACTGGCTGCGCAGTTTTCCTACAGATATTTATTTTATATTAGCATGTTTAGATATAAGTATTTAGATTGTAGCTGATTTATCCCTAACTAGCTTTCTCTAGCAGCTTCGCGTGGATTTCGGACTTAAAAAATGGAGTTACTATACTTGTAAACCTTCCCCTTGAATCACTCTCTCCTATCTATCAAAACCAGTTGCGTGATTTCAATGATATAAACATACAGACACACAGACGGCGGAAAGCGACTTGTTTTATTCTACTAATATTATAAATGCTTCACGCAAAAACTGCAACACCGATTTTCATGAAATTTGGCACACAGAGGGTAACTTGGATTAACAGAAAAAATAGTTTTATCCCTAAAAATGTTCCTATGGGATTTACGCAGGCGAAACCGCGGGGCGCAACTCGTACTATATAAAAAAGATAAAGTAAAATAACAATAAAAGCTCACCTGTCCATCATGTCCCCCTCGGGCCGGTTGATGGCGGCGTCTCTGGACGCGGAGTACACGTAGACCCGGGAGTCCTGCTTGTACCACTTGATGCTGTGCATCTCCCCGCAGGCCGGGCCGTCGATGCGGCAGCGCAGCCGCGCGGTTGTGCCCACCAGCGCCGACGAGTGCTCTGCAAGGTGATGATCATTAGAATACAATACTTACAATACAATGCAATAGAAGTTTATTCAATGATTTAAAGAGATAGAACAGAATGCAAGATAAAAAAATGTTTGTGCTAAAGCACAATTCTTTTTAACTCTTTATTATTTAAAAAGCTGTTCTATCCGTATTAATACGTCGTCGTATATATAAGGTACGATGAGGTTGACCCCACGCACCTTATTATTATTATGAACAATATAATATTATTCAACAATTATAAAAGGGTGTCATCAATTGATTGATCTAGTTAAATTACAATTTTGTTTGCCATTTCAGTTTTTGGTTGGGCCAAAAAAATTTCATACTAGCCCAATATTAAGGACATTTAAGCTAAATTCTTTAATTAATGACTCTCTTTGACTTTTGTTTCTGGCACAATCCTCCAGCAAATGTTGCACATTTTACTGCATACTTCACAGTTAGGCGAAGTTGCTATTTTTTATGAGGAAAGCAAACGTTGCTGGAAGAACAAGTTGACGTTTTTATTTAGTGTTGACAGTTCGGTGTTACGTGCGTTATTGTAATTTTCCACTGCGTTACAAGAAAACTGGGACAAGAGCATATCACTTGTGCTGATTACTAGGAGCTTTTGATAACCATCAACTTTTTGACTGCTCGTTTGCCGTATATGGGCAAACGATGCAGGACACATCCTACTAATATTATAAATGCGAAACTTTGTATGTTTGTTTGTTACTCTTGTTGTAATTTAATGATTTTCATTAAATTTGGCACACACATAAAGAGGATAGTTTTTATCCCCAAAAAATGTTCCTATGGGATGCCATGAGATGATTTTCTATTTTCCACGGGGTTGAAACTTACGCGGGTGAAATCACGGGGCGTAGCTAGTAAAAATATAATTTTAAATAACACCCGAGCGCCTCCTCCACTAACCTACTTCACTGCGGTCGAGCGCCTCAACACTTTAATGGCGTTATTATTTTTTGTTCCCACACTTTGAGATGAAATCTGGTGCAGGACTAAGTCTGTATTTCTAATGGTGAGAGCCTTTTTGTGTACCAGGTTAAGAGCCAGTATTACAGGCCAAGTATTTAGCACTTATCTTTTTAAAGCATAAGTGGGCAAACGAGTAATTGTAAGTAGCCGGTGGCCCGTGAGGGAGGAGGGTAACGCATATGTGTGACATATGACCCATGTCGGCATATAAATGTCTCCAACTGCTCGATTGCTCCTTTATACAATAAAAAAACTGCCCCAAAACGAATGTTTATAGGAATTAATTGCAAACAAAAGGCTTTATCTCTGTCCAAAAAACTCGTACCCAAGACTTTGCGTTTAAGAATTTCCATTACTTTTGTACCTACAGGTAAATGAATTAACGTAAAGTCTCATTTTTTTTATGGTATAGGGGAGCAAACGAGCAGTCGGAGCCATTTGCATGACTACTGACTCCCACAGATATCCACATAGAGGCTACGCTGCCCTCCTTTCTCCTCCCACAGCCATGGGCCCGGCTACTTACACACCGCACGCAACGCGACAGCATAGCTGTCACTTCACGCCGGTCTCGTGTAGGAAGCGAGAGGTACCTCCCCGGTCGTGCCGGCCCAATTCGGCTGCATGCAAGCATGCAGTGTAGCCCTACCTCTTACTAAAATGATCACCAAATTGTTGATGATCACTAAAACGCGAGAGCGTAGCCTGTAAGGTGATGATGGGCGACGTTCCATTAATTTTCCGGTGAAATTACTTTTCCAAGTTCAAAGGCGCCGCCGCTTGCTACCGGAATGCTTTTCTTCAAATAAAATCACGCTTTCAGCATATGGCGTGGTGGCGTGTGGCGCAAGTGACAAGCGGAGCGAATGATGATAAAACTCACAATATTAAATGTATCAAGTTTACGCGAGTATTACTCGTAACACCCGCTACCATGGTTGCGGGCGTTACAGAAGGCATCTGAAATGTCGGGCTTGTGAAATAATTAAATAAAATCCGTTAGAGATGTATTATTGTACCTAATGAATATTAAAACTATATGTTTAATGATCTTGTATATACCATGTCTTTATAAATAAATAAATTATATTCTCTATTCTCGTTACATACTGGCTGTTTCTCGCTTGTGTTGTTATTATATTTCGACAAAAAACTTTTCGATGATTTTTTAAAAAAAATTGTTACAGAAATCAGTGCTATATCTACCAATCAGTATATCACAAATAAGCAAACATACAAACATTGAGAAAACACGAAAGAACGTGTACAGATAAAGTTACTATTATATATGTACAGCGAAAAGCTTCAGTCTTAAGTTATTCTTCTGTCGTAGATCGTTATAAACAGAAACCAGTATTCACTTATAACTTCATTTATACATAATAATGTACAATGATAACGTATAGAGACGGGCACCGCCAACTTCCTGACTTTTTCCTGATTTTGGATCCGAACCCGGAACCTCGCGTATGCAGTCCAACATGATTGCTGTTGAACCACGAGACAGTCGAAGCTCATCTAATAATGTATTTATGTATTCATTGTTATCTTTACAAATTATTTGGCTAATATAATTAATTTCAATAACTTTAAATAAAGGTTGTATAGCAAAGGCTTTTGTTAAAGTTGTAGTTGCTAACCTCAGCAGATCATCGGGGCTAAAGTTTTAGAAAAGAGGCCGAGATTGGACGATATTTTTTTGAGTAAGTTGGTTCGCTTCGCAACAAGCCCGACAAAATTTGCGTTCATCAATTGAAATGAAGACGTATGCCGAGGTCTAACCGAAATGAAATGAAATCAAAATATTTTTTATTCAAAATAGAATTATAATATTTTATTAGTTTTTTCTACTATTTTCCTTTTTTCTAATTCATTAAACTTTTACAATAGTCATTGTACACATTATCTTATTTTTCTACATTCTATGTTTTTTAATTTAAAAAAACAAAGCTGTTTTTTTTATTTTTAAGCAACTTTTTCTATAGCGCTCCTACTGCTCGTTTGCTCCCTTAGCAAACGAGCAGTAGGTGCAATTTTCATGTCAACTGACGCCCATATAATATGTCGGTAGTTTTTTTTTTTTTTTTTTTTTT
>LUGF01003837.1:100231-110484 GCA_001625245.1 Calycopis cecrops | reverse complement strand
CATCTGCGAATATGCGGATGTTGGTATTCATGAAATTGGCTCCGACTGCTCGTTTCCCCTCTTATAAAACACACATTGTCACTCAGTTTATCAACTAAGAAAGGCTCTCTAAACCTGTGGGCCACAGGAAACCCACAAGCCGTGGAGAACGTGATAGCAGACAGCGGCGATGTCGTGTGAGTGGAAGGTACTTCCCTGATCGTGCCAGCTCATTTCGCATTAATGAATGTTACTATTTATGAATTTAACGGATCATGTCGCTTTTAATTTAACTGAGTTGTTATTCGTTAAGTTATGTGTATCGCCTGCCCCGCGATTTCACTCTTATTTTATTATTTTTGAACGTAGTAGTAAAGTATGTGGATCCTGATTTTTATAAGAACTATCTACCATAAAAATATTATTCAAATTGAACCAGTAGTTCTTAAGATTAAGGTAAAAAACCATTCTTCAGTCTTATGACATAAACTTGTAGATATACCCTGCATTACTATCAAACGGTTAACTTATAACGGCCGTATATAACCGGGGGCGCAACCGTTTATAAACTGTGGCGATAAAAAAAGAAATATTCCCTCAAGTTGGCCGACAAGCGCCTGAGAAGGTAATTGCGACTTGTGTCGGGAATTTATGTGAAGCGAATTTGTCTCCATTTGAGCAACTTGTCTTACAATAAATTCCACGAATTTTATCACGGATTAGTTACAAACTTAACGTTTCAGATGCCTTATTGTAATCATAGTGACGTGTTATATATGATAGCTAAGAAATCATACTCAGATAAAATATTTTACACATTTGCGTAAACTTACAATATCCATAACTTGTATGAATTTGTCCTTTCTAAGGATGAATTTACTAACTTTGTTGTTGTGATGACTTTGCATGCATTACTACTGTAGTTAATTTGGGGTAAAAATAGTGCTTCCAGTGATGTGGATATTTGCGTAAGCTTATCAAATAGAGATATTATTGATCAATAAGACTCACTTAGAATAAAAGAATCTGCAGGTATTCCTTTATCCCCTCGCCGAGATAACGTGAGAAAGGAAATATATTCACTAGTTGAGCTGATGCTATTTTACAACAAAGCAGAAAATTTAATAGCAAGTCTAGGAATCTAGTCTATTCTAGTCTTTAATACATAAGAAGTATAAGGAAGCCTTTTCTAAGACTTTAACGTGTCATATCTTTAGTAAGTTCTCAGTATAAAAAGGCTAGTACTATTTTAGCAATAAAAGAAATGGTGTCATGGTTACATTGCACATAATTACAGTTACAACGCCTCTTTATAAAATCACCTGGTTAAAGATTATTTCATCTTGTTTTGGGAGTAGGAGGAATTAGATGAAGAATAGTTCTGTGTAATACATACATAAAAATCTCGTGTGGCGGTTTTCATGTTCATTCTCGTTTGCAACAAACAGCTAGACAGATTTTAATGAAATTTTCTATTTATAATGAGTAGAACTGAGATTAGCTCGTAAAAATTATAGGTACCCATCACTCGTGCCAATTACTTATGGGCCAAGTCCCATGTCCTAAGTTCTGGTTAGTATGTTAAACTTATGTTCATCTTAATATGTAAATTATGTGTCGGTTAGTATAATGTACTTTATCTGGCTCGAAGGACCATCTCCCACACATGCCGCCCTAATCTGCGTTGATAAAGTTTTCGGGACGATTAAGGAACCATCCTCAAACTTGGGATTGTTGGGAGCAATGGAATCACCATATCCCCGAGGTAACCTGTTTGCGTATGTTGAGGTGCGTTTGTGGTGATTGTGGTAAAAAAATCTGTAGTGTCATTTTGCGGCGACTGGGAATAAGCATAGCCTGATTTTGGACCGATAACATGTACCATGTTATCGGTCCAAAATCAGGCTATGCTGTCGCGATTGTATAGGCCCTATGGGCAGTCGAAGTCGTTTTAGCTCCCATAGACATCCGTATAGTTTCCGTAGATGCGTTGCGTGTTCTCCTCCGCGCGAAACGCGACAGCCCAGCTGTTACTTCACGCCGCACTTGTATCGTATAAGCGAGCTGCTCAGGGATAATGCAGCGTGGCACTACCTCTTACTATTCTACTATTTCTTTAATACTATAATTATTACTAACTCCGTGATAGCAGCTGGGCTTCATCTGGCTGCACTCTCTTTTCTTGGCTTGTACAAGTCATTGCAATCTTATACTATCTTCCGTTTTGACTAGGGAAATTGGATTATATTCCTACTCCTCCTTTTATTTCTTCTGATTAATTCCGTTGCGGGTCCCAAGACATTTTTAACTTTTCCCTCGGGCTCCCTGAGATCATAACAAAGAGTCGTTGTGATCGCCGCTGTTGATCCTGGCGACACAGAAGTAGCTGCGGTGAGAACGAGTGGTGGGCCAAGCTCGTTATTACCTCTTACTAAAGCATGATGATAGTTTGGTATGATCTGCCATGAGTTACTACTATTTTGAGACGGTATTCTGTTAAAACTTGAACTCTGACTCAACTCGTACGTAATGCAAGACGCCATATTAAATTTAATACAGACGGATCAGTAAATACGAAGTTACGCTGTACGTCGAAAACTCATTCATCACACGTTTGATGTTATACTTTGAAATAAAATAAAGAAGCTCGCCGCGGGCTACACGCTGGCGTATCGGACGGTCCGCGCCAGCAGTTGAAACACAAAGGGGGTGGTACTTTGTTGTGGGTGCGTTAACATTGAATTCAATAAAGATTTTATTTTAATACAAAGCAGAGCATGTTATGTCAGGTCCCTCGGGCATATCTGTACCGTTTATGACAAAAGGGCGAGATTTTTTTAATAGAATAAAGGGGAAAAATCGGAACCAAGACTTTACAAGACTAACAACGCATATCACATAGCTCATTTGTCTTCTATATTATAAAAAAACGAACCTTAGCTCTAATACCAGTTCTCTTTCAGTTACCAGCGGTTAGACCGCTCCACAGATAAGACAAAGGATGTCCAAAGCTTACACTTTTCAAACCTCAAATAAAACAAAAACCCTATACCAAATTAAACACACGTTACAAAAAAACTTTACACGTCCAACCCTTTGTTGGACTTTTTATGATGAAACTTTGCTCATCCGGCTCCAACACAAACAGGGAAGTTTTCGCTGGCCCCTCTGAATTCAATTTCGCTTTTGTGAACAGAATCACCAACCTCGTGTTGCAGTTACTGTGTTTTTAATCTGGAATAAAATGGGTTCTGTTTTTAGTGGACTTTACAAAATGGAGGATATTTATCTACAGCTGAAGCTCACACTATTGTATCTAGATTAAATAACGTACTTTTTATACTATTTTCACTGAATGATTATCTTAAATATGTGCTAGTATTACTCATTACCATAAAACAAATAACGGATTTTATATTTCCGTTGTCTAGTACTCCTAACACAAATCCTCCGGGAACTTAGCACGGGACTTGACCAACGTGGTGTATAAAAGTCCACAGACATTTAAATTATAATGGTCTTGTGTAGTTTTATATGTGAATATTATTCACTTATATATAATATTACACACATTAATTATTATATATATAAGTGTATTTCATCCTGACAAATCCCACGATACACATGACCTTACTTATTACATTAAAAACTTTAACGCATCGGGTTAAACTCGTTAACACAGTTATTTAACTTGTTACTATCAAACGCTTAACTTATAACGGCCGTATATAACCGGGGGCGCAACCGTTTATAAACTGTGGCGATAAAAAAAGAAATATTCCCTCAAGTTGGCCGACAAGCGCCTGAGAAGGTAATTGCGACTTGTGTCGGGGATTTATGTGAAGCGAATTTGTCTCCATTTGAGCAACTTATCCTACAATAATACTTCAATGGATTTTATCGCGGATTATTTACAAATTCGACGTTTCAGATGCTTTACTTTTTTTTTTTAATGTGTTAAAATATTTTTTCACACAGGTAGAGGCAGTGCCACACTGCATCGGGACCGGGGAGGTACCTCTCGCTTACACGACACCGGCGTAATGTGACATCTGTGCTGTCGCGTTTCGTGCGGTGTGTAAATAGCCGGTGGCCCGTCGAGGTGGGAGGAGAAAAGAGGGCAGCGCTTTCGTATAACCTCTATACGGATGTCTATGGGCGTCGGTAGTCATGAAAAGCTCCGACTGCTCGTTTGCCCCATATACTGCCTATTAATCACAAACGATGTATATTTGATTATCGTTGTTATAGTATTGCACACAATTTGATCCACGTCTTATTGACATCCCCTGTTTGAAGACTATTCTGTCTTATTTTAGGACTAACGAGGAATTAGATAAAGAAGAATAGTTCTGTTTAGTCCGTATATAAAAATCTCGTGTCATGGTGTTTACACTGGTACGTACGGTTTGACCGATTTTAATGAAATCTGTCTATATTCAGCAGGTCTAAGATTATCTAAAGTATACTGCAATACGTTATTTTCATCCGACGAAACCGCGGCACGCAGTCAGTATACATATTTTTGGCTATTAATTAACACTATAAGCTCATTTGCAAAAATACCCCGACATCGTCCTGATCGCCCCCGGGGCTGACCCTGTAGTTTAACAATATTACAATAATCCGACCTCGGGGTCTGGACCCTTCGCTTAACTTGTATATCGGCCGTCTAATGTCATTCCGAAAGGTTTGATAATTTAAATGAAATTTATCATCGTATTAATATTTACATTATAAAATCACTACTTAGTATAAAACAAAGCCGCTTTCCGCCGTCTGTGTCTGTATGCTAAGATCTTTCAAATTACGCAACAGATGTTGGTGGTTTTTTTTTTACTTCAAGAGAAAGGTTTATACGTATAATAACTCCATGTTTAAGGCCAAGATCCACGTGGGCGAAGCTGCAGAAGCTAGTAATAGATAAATGTTACAATGAAACAACGGATTTTACCGCGGTAATAAGGTATTTAACAAGCCCGACGTTTCAGCAACTTTACACCAACCATGGGCTTGTCCGAAGTGACAGCCAGTCGTTTTGTCTAGAGCCAAATGACGACGGTTTTTTTATTTTTTCTAGTTAAGCATTAAAGGGAATCTGTTATTGTATCCTTGCAGACGCACATATCGGTACGGTAGCGATAGGGGTAACCACTTTATATGTCGGCCTCATAATATAAGAGTTATAAAATAATTCAATTATAATTTAGGTCGCCGTTCGACTTAAACTAGGTGTTAATCATACTAATACCCTTAAGTAAGATCTTTTAAAATTAAAATGTTTTTTCTATTTTCTTAAATAACATTGTCGTCGCTGTTAGTGTCATTTCATTACTTTGGACTTGTCTTGTTCTTTCCTTCTTTTTTTTTCTTTTTCTTTCGCTTGTATTCAGTTTTCACAATATGGATTCTGCATTCTTATTTGTTATTAGTTTAAATTAAGTTTTCATTGATTAAAATTAGTTAATTTAATAAAATTATGTTTAATATTATAATTTATATTATATTAATAAAATTATGTTTGCATGCCTATGTATCCAAGCAATACATCTTTCAAATGATGGTTGCCCGGAAGATATCGCTGCCTATTGTGCATTTCATTCTATATATTATATTTACATTGTAAGAATATTTTTTTTGTTTTGGTGTGCAATAAAGAATTATTTATTTATTATTTATTTATAGTACATATTATAAATGCGAAAGTTTATATGTTTGTTTGTTAGTTACTCCTTCACGCAAAAACTGCTGAAGCCAATTTAATGAAATTTGGCACACACACAGAGCGTAACTTGAATAAATACAGGATAGTTTTTATCCCTAAAAAATGTTCCTGGGATGCCATAGGATGGTTTCTATATTCCACGGGATCGAAATTTACGCGAGTCAAACCGCGGGGAACAGCTATTATAAAAAATAAATAGAAGTGTTTATTGAGTGCGTCGGAATGGCTTGTTCCAGTGACTGGTGGAAGGTCCATGTCATTGGGATGTTCTTTCGCTGAGGGGTCAGAGATACCCTACTACAGCAGCCTTTTGCAGTGATTTTTAGTCAGTATTGACACAATCTTAGTCTGAGTCACTGAAATACAATAATCTGAATAGGAGTAAGATATCAAGTACGCCAAAATACCGCGCCCATTATGCGTCAAAACACACTTTACATTAGGTGAAATATTAACCCTAAATACAAATAGCGTTAGGCAATATAACACAAGTTGCTCAAATGGAGACAAATTCGCTTCACATAAATCCCCGCCAAAAGTCGCAATTACCTTCTCAGGCGCTTGTCGGCCAACTTGAGGGAATATTTCCTTTTTTATCGCCACAGTTTATATACCCCCCCGGTTATATACGGCCCTTATAAGTTAACCGTTTGATAGTAACAAGTTAAATAACTATGTTAACGAGTTAACGGAATATATCGCAGCTAATTTAGCAGCGACTCGATGCGTTAAAGTTTTTAATGTAATAAGTGAGGACATGTGTATCGCGGGATTTGTCGGGATGAAAATATTCTCTTTACTATTATTTAAATATAAAAACCACAACGAACTAAATATGTATGAGATTAACTTGAGAATAAGCGTACTTATTAACGAATTTACTGTTTTTGGGAAATACTATGTGATTCGTTTTTAAAACAAAATTTGAAAATGCTATATTATAATTTCTTGAAAATGATCTCCGGCAACAGCAACTTACAATGAAATGCCTATCCCTTGAAAATAATAAGGTACTTGTGTCACTTAATAGTTTTTTATCTTTCCACATTTTATTAATTTAAATTACGTAACATACGGCCGGTTTCTGTAACCAAATACTGATGGGTTAGCGAAACTGTGCGTATTTTATATCCATTAAATAATTAATAACAAGTGAAAATAGTATAAAATAATACATTGTTTAATCTAGACTCAATAGTATGGGATCTAACTGTGACTAAACCTCCTCTACTTTGTAAAGTCCACTAAAAACAGAACCCATTTTATTCCAGATTAAAAACACAGTAACTGCAACACGAGGTTGGTGATTCTGTTCACAAAAGCGAAATTGAATTCAGAGGGGCCAGCGAAAACTTCCCTGTTTGTGTTGGAGCCGGATGAGCAAAGTTTCATCATAAAAAGTCTAACAAAGGGTTGGACGCGTAAAGTTTTTTTGTAACGTGTGTTTAATTTGGTAGAGGGTTTTGTTTTATTTGAGGTTTGAAAAGTGTAAGCTTTAGAGATCGATGGTCTCATATGTAGTGCGGTCTAATAGCTGGTGGCGGAGAACTGTTTAATATTAGTGCTATGGTTAGATTTTTTTGAATATAGGAGAAAAATAATCAGTAAGATAACTGAATTCCATTGTAGGACTTCGCGCTGAAATTACAAATTCCACCGTCACCACCTAGATGTATTTTCGGACCTAGGGATCTTCAATAAAAGAGCTCATTCTTTCCTCAAAGGTCGGCAACGCATCTGTTAGACCTCAGGTGTTGCGGATGTCTGTGGGCGTTGGCGATCACTTTACATCGGGTGACCCAATTGCTCGTTTGCCTCCTACGCCATAAAAAAAAAAGAGAAAATTCCACCCTAAACAGGTATTTTTTGTGCTTGTGCTCTTTGTAATTGCATATAAAGTTTTTAGTTTTCTATCTATCTTTATAAGTATCTATCTATATAAAGTCTGTATAACATTTTTTTGAAAATAGCAGTATAAGAATTAGTATTATTGATTAGTTTTTTTTGTTTGTGTGTATTGAATAAACTACAGAACTGCTGGGCCGATTGTAATAATTCCTTCATTGATACAGAACATTTATTTGAACACACTCGTAAGAAGCAGTGCCACGCTGCATGCGCGCAATTGTGCCGGCACGACCGGGTTACCTACCCCTTACACGAAACCGGCGTGAAGTGACAACACACCGTGACAGTCTATGGGCGTCGGTAGTTTTGAAAAAGGCTTCCGTCAGCTCGTTTGGCTCTATAAATCATTAAACACACGAGCAGCATCCATTCTGTCACAATCGGAAAAATATGCCTTTCGACCTTACCATTCCAAATTTCGTAATAAAATAAAATGTTTATTGAATTAAAATGTTAACCCCCCGCCGGTGGCTCGGTACACAAAGTACCACCCCCTTTGTGTTTCAACTGCAGGCGCGGACCGTCCAATACGCGAGCGTGTAGCCCGCGGCGAGGTTCTTTATTTTATTTTAAAGTGTAACATCCCTCACGTGATGAATGAAAAGTTTTCGATATACAGCGTTAGAACTTTCCTGTTTACTGATCCGTCTATATTAATTTTAATATAGTCTTGCATTACATACGAGTTGAGTCAGGTTTCAAGTTTTAACAGAATACCGTCTTAACAGCAACAATAACACACCTACATACAGCCGGATTGGGCCGGCACGACCGGGGGGGTACCACTCGCTTACACGGACCGGCGTAAAGTGACTTGTACTGTCGCGTTTCGTCCGGTGTGTAAGTAGCCGGTGGCCTATGGAGGTGGGAGGAGAAAGGAGGGCAGTGCATCAGTATAGCCTCTATGCCTGTCTATGGTTGTCGGTAGTCCGGAAATGACTCCGACAGCTCGTTTGCTCCCCTATACCATAAAAAATTACATATAACCTCAGTTCCCTAGCGGGGTAAACAAACGGTATAGAGTGCCACATACCCGATTCCTTTACACTTGCCTAGACGTTTTTAAGTAGCCAATTTGTCTGAGATCATATCTAAGAAGTTGTACTTAACAAAACGCTGGAATATAGCAGGCAATATCAGGAGACATCATGTACCTACCTCCCCGGTCGCGCCGGCACAATTCCGCTGCCAAATGGCTCTGCAATCACCAATATAATTCTCTATAGGCTTCTTTTACCAATGTCGCCACAAACGCACCTCAACATACGCCTGCATTAACAGGTTACCTCGGGGATATGGTAATTCTATTGCTCCCAGCAATCCCAAGTTTGAGGATGGTTCCTTAATCATCCCGAAAACTTTATCAACGCAGATTAGGGCGGCATGTGCGGGAGATGGTCCTTCGAGCCGGATAAAGTACAATATACTAACCGACAGATAATTTATATGTTAAGATGAACATCAAATTAACATACTAACCAGAACTTAGGGCTTTGTCTGTGTTTTAGCGGATCAAGGGACGACATCGTTATATTTTAGTGCGAGTAAGAGGTAGTGCCACGCTGCATGCAGCCGACTTGGCCTCTACCCGGGAGGTACCTCTCGTTTATACGATACTGGAGTAAAGTAAAAAGTGCGCTGCGTTTCGTGCTGTGGTCAAGTATCCAGTGACCCATGGAGGCGAAAGAGGGCATGAGCGTGGGTAGTCATGAAAATTGTTGCTTGTTTGCCCCTAATAACCTGAGTTAGTGGCAACTGATGCCAAATAAACAGTAATTTGCACACTCCATTGCCTAACTATCCTATTACGGTGGGACGGCAGTCCGAAACGACCGGAGAGAAATCAGGCGCAGGACTGACAGCTTAACGTGGTCCCTACACGGGGAACACCGACAAATTTCCTACTCCAGACTGTTATTAAAAATTGAAAACACGCAACAACATTTTTGGTCACAACCCGGGATTCGAACCAGGACTGTGGTTAAACATGCTTACCACTAGACCACGAGGCAGACAGATAATATTATACTAAAGGAAGCTTAAGCTTAGCCAAGATTTTAATAAAACTCTACTTAAGTTTGTGATTTTGTCTGCATTTTATGTCAAGGGCAAACGAAAACCGTTGTCTTTTAAGTGTTTATATGTAAGTGAATACCGACGGTTATAAACCTATATACCTATATACCTTGTATCAGATTATCTTTTTAGTGGACCAGTAAAAACAAGAGTAAGAGGTAGTGCCACACTACATGCTTGCATGCAGCCGAATTCGGTCGGCACGACCGGGGCAGTACCTCTCGCTTACTCGAGACCGGCGTAGAGTAGATACAGATCTTTATCTAGTTTTGGCTCCAGTCTTCCACAAACATTTTCTTTGTATCTACTTGCTATTTATTTAGATATTCAGAATGTACCTGTAATTTGTGGAGGAAAATAAACGATTTATTATTATTATAGAGTGACAGCTGTGCTGTCGCGTTTCGTGCGGTGTATAAGTAGCCGGTGGCCCATGGTTGCGGATGTCTATGGGCGTCGGTAGTCATGAAAATGTCTCCGACTGCTCGTTTGCTGCCCTATACTATTAAACAAGGTCGCTTTCCGCCGTCAGTGTGTCAGTATGCTTAGACCATTAAAATTACGT
>LUGF01003837.1:76017-91980 GCA_001625245.1 Calycopis cecrops | reverse complement strand
GCGTTATCTGTGTGATGGCACAGTTTTACGAGCGCCTGGACAGCATCATGATTTTTTTTATGGGATAGTTGGGCAAACGAGCAGTCGGATCTGTTTTTCGTTACAACTGACGCCCACATACATCCGCATAGAGGCTATAGAGATGCGCCGCCCTCCTTCCTCCTCCCACCTCCACCGGCTGTTTACGCACCACACGCAAGGCGACAGTACAGTCGTCACTTTACGCCGGTGTCGTGTAAGCGAGAGGTACCTCCCCGGTCGGACCGGCCCAATTCGGTTACACGATAGTTTTTGTTACCTGCCTCCCCGTATAAAAGGCGAGATGGTAGCCGTTCACGACGTTACGCTCCCAGCCTCGGTATGAAGTCGTTAAGAACTGTTGGATACTTTTCTTCTTCTTCGTTCTAACCGGGAATCGAATCCTAGACCAGTCCACTAGAAGACGAAAGTCTTTCTATCTGATTTACGGTGACAACATACATCTTTATTGTGATTAACCAACTGAGTAAGTGATAGTACACAAGTGCGCTTCCTGGACCTTCTCGACGTCGTATTCCTCTGGGACGTACGTCGACTACCTACGACCGGAGAGAAATCAGGCGCAGGACCGACGGCTTAACGTGTTCTTTAGGTAGGAATGTACATTCGACAACTTTTAACTACTTAAAACTGTTGTTAGAAATTGAAAAATCTGAACAACACTTTAGCTCGGTCCGGGATTCGAACCCGGGCAACCACGACTGTGGTTGACCGTGCTTACTTCTACGTACTAGGGTACGGACGTCCAACACGACCGGAGATAAACCTGGCTACAAAATGTCATTAGAAATAAAAAAAGAAGAATGAAGATGCTGAAAGAGATTCCTGGAATAAGCTGTACCTTTGTACTTGCCTTGTAATATATCTCGGTTTAGTATTTAAGTTTGTTTCCATGTACATACATTTTTAAATAAATAAATTTTAAAAAAGTGTGTGCATTTAGACCACACAATTGAAGTAAAACTTTATACACGGCCATGAGAGGGAGAGAGAGTCAAAATGTACTCGCGCACTGCTCTTTCTTACTCCTATAACATAAGAAACGTAACTCTCTCTGTCACTAACTTATATCCCCAACTTCCGTTCGCACGATCATTTCGTAACTTACTCCTCAAGTCAAACATCGAACATTCTACTAATACTGGACCCGAACCCGGGACCTCACAACTGAACCCCGCCACTGCACCACTGGCCCACGAGGTACACAAACTAAGCTGATATTTACATTTTAACTGAAATTTCCCGAGCTCTGCAGCTTAATATTAAATGTCCACTACATTATTATAATGAACATTTTCAAAGGGCTTTAGTTACATTTAATATTTCCTAATAATATTATACACTGGTAGTATATTTTGGTTTTGCGCGCTTTTTTCGTAGCATTTTTTAACAGTATAAGAAACGACGGCCATTTTAATTACTTCCGACGTCCATAGATATCCGTTTAGAGGTTATACAGATGCGTTGTCCTCCCTTTTGCTCCTCCCTCCACGGGCCACCGGCTACTTACTCGTACGTTACGTAGCTTTAGCTTTCCTTGATAAATCTTAAGTTGAGACTTTTTTTTTAAATTGGACTAGTGGTTTCTGAGAT
Organism: Calycopis cecrops; assembly: GCA_001625245.1. Classification (NCBI taxonomy): domain Eukaryota; kingdom Metazoa; phylum Arthropoda; class Insecta; order Lepidoptera; family Lycaenidae; genus Calycopis; species Calycopis cecrops. The sequence continues at coordinate 90,348 of LUGF01003837.1, read as the reverse complement.
TAACTGGCTCAACCATACAAACAAACTACAGATTTATAATTTGTATAGATGCGAATGATTGTACGTATGTTTGTTACAACATAATAATTATACAGATTTGCATGTGGCACATATAATTTAGGTTTGGACAGCCAGTTCTGCAGACTAACCATAGGAGGTACCTCTCGCTTTCGGTTCCGGCGTAAAATAACAGCTGCGTTGTCGCGTTTCATGTGGTCCTTAAATATCCGGTGGCCCAACCAGGGACGAAGAAGAGAACCTCTATCAGCATGCTCATTTGGTCCCCTATATTTGAAAGAAAAAGCAAAAATATAGGATTTGATACCTACACCAGTATAAATACAGACAATTATTTTGACGTGTTGTCCTTCCTATATATAATGGGTCACCGAAAACTCACTACTCAAGGCGCGTACTCTTGTCTAATTCGGCTGCAAAATGATGATGATACGACAGAAAGTACCAGGCGACCATAAATCAAGAAGACCTTGTCCCTACGGACTCGTAAGTTAGATTGAAGATGGAATAAGACGTTTAATTAATTATATACCTTATCTATTCAATGTAGAGGGCATATTTGTTTGTAAAGCTTTGCGGTACACCTCAGGGTATATAGGTATAGATGGCACAGATTGAATTTGGAGGTTTGGTTAAGGGTTGGTGCATTGCAAACGTGTTGGCACTACCGTGTGTACGTCATACTTGAAAGAACAGGTGTCGCGATTAGTGCGGTCAATCGTAGGTATAGGAAATATTTTTTGGATTATGTAGGAATTTATGAAATGTCACAAAAAGTCATACCATAAGCTACAAGATAGAGAATCACGGGAGAACGCATAGCTTCGTAAAGGCCAGAGTTATGGCTGTCTGCTAAATAGAGAATTTCTCTTTTTCGCTCATATATACAATTGATTGATGTAGATTTGCAGAAGTCAAATCTACACACTAGATAGTTGTTACATACCTACATACTTTTGAGGCTGGAAGAGAACAACTAAGCATAACTATGATTCGGCTGTAATTGCTCGTTTGTCCCCTAATACTTAAAGAATACAGGCCCACGATAACATGGCACAATTGCATATCTGGTACCCGGAACGAAACTGTTAGTGAATAGAACAAAACGTGACAAAACAAAAAGTACTAAAAACATCATGATTTTTGGTGCATGCAGCCGGCGCTCCTCGATTAAGATGTTTATCACGTCAAAAACGAGTCAAAGTCATGAAGAGCTTATTGCCCTCGAAGAATCGACGACCGCCGGCTGCATTTACTAAAAATATTTTTCGTGAATGCAGCCGGCGTTCATCTTTTTATAAGTGACGTCATAAACAACGAATGCGGGTCACGGGGCTTATTTCCCTCGGTGCCCCATTCACGCAGAACTCTTAATAAGCTTCCGATACAATGGACAGGTTGGAATTAAAAATGAAACTCGCATTGTCGCTAAGTAGGACTCGTGTTGGGACAATGGGGAAGCAGCCTTAATTGGCGCATCCTGAGGATGGGGGGCCACTTGTGGGAAATTGGGTTTTGTTTTATTGAGGTCACCTGCTTTTTAAAAAACTTCTTTTGTTTATTATCTCCTGGTACTTTTTAAGAGGCAGTGCATTTTTGCATTGCAATCGCATCAAAATAACCCAATAAATTTCGAGTGGTTTGGGAAGGTTCTATGGTACAGGATACATGAGGAATACATGGCAGTTCGACACGGATGGATGGAAATCAGGTACGTTAGCTTAACGTGGTAATACCACCAGCTGTCCCATAGAGGGGGGAGGAGGAAGAAAGGATCTGTATAGCCTCTATGCGGATGTCCAGAAACTATTGGGCCGTCGTAGTTGAAACTTTGTAGGTAGGTAGGTATTCTGTGAACCGCTATTAGAGTTTTGAATAAAAATAAATAAATTAATAATAAAGGGGGGCATACATAGAACTGAATCTAAATGTGATGGGGTGTCTTTGAATAGGTCTCCAAAATTACATTAAGGTTATTACAATAATTTTTTGACAAAACTAATCGTTTGAAGATAGACGCTTCCAAAGTGGAAAAATGAGCCCCCCTTCTAACTTTTAAAATAGGAGAGTGACAAATCTAAAAACTATGCATGCTGTACATCTTAATTCAATTCAATTCAATTGTTTTATTTGAATAAATATGTGTACAGAATAAGGAATGAAAATTATCAACGAAAATTGGTTTGAGCGAGATATCATTATTAGTTTTTGAGAAATAACACATGTCAAAAAACGCAAATACATACATCTTTGTCGTTCATACAAACGCTATGAAACACCAAGTTATTTTATCTTCTGATAAAAATGGCGCAGAGACACCTACCTACCTTTCATTGGTACGGAATCCTTGGTGTGCGAGTCCAAATCGCACTTGGCCGGTATTTCATGCTTGCAGTTTAATAAAACATCAAAAAATATCTAATAAATTTGTCCTTACTCGAGACAAGAACCTGTACACCAAGCCCTGAGTAAGACACACGTAGAAGCCCCCTCAAAGCCAACACACACTAATCCAGTTTGACTCATATTATGCGATACAACTTTGGAGTTTACAACTTTGTACATTCAGTTAGCGTTTGATAATTCGCAACGCTTTGATTAGCAAAACACAGGCGGAGTCGCGAGCTGCGGCATTGTACCTGAGTTGGGCCGGAGCGACGCCGAGTATACTAATAAATAAAGCTGATGAGTTTGTTTGTTTGAACGCGCTAATCTCTGGAACTTCTGGTCCGATTTGGAAAGTTCTTTCAGTATTTTTTAGCGAGGAAGGTAATAGACTAATTTTTGGTTGCTTTAAAAAAACGGATTCATGTAAACGAAGTCGCGAGCGCTAGTATGTCTTAAGGGTGACTTAAAGTAACAGATATGCTGTGTATCGAATGCGGGATTAGGCGATAATCTAATATATAAAATTCTCGTGTCACAGTTTTCGTTGCCATACTGCTCCGAAACGACTTGACCGATTCTCATGAAATTTTGTGAGCATATTGAGTAAAGTCTGAGAATCGGCCAACATCTATTTTTCATCCCGATATTCCCACGGGATCGAAAGTTACGCGGCTGAAACCACGGGGCGCAGCTAGTTGTTAATAAAATTTTGTATTTTTATAACAATCTGAATTCAGAATTTGAGTTACCTACCATGTGTCACATGTAAGAGGTAGTGCTAGCCTGCATGCATGCATGTAGCCGGATTGACGCGACTGGGGAGGTACCTTTAGCTTACGCGAAACCGGCGTCACATGACAGTCGTCGCGTTTCGTGCGGTGTGAGTTGCCGCCGCCCCATGGAGGAAGGGGCCCAACGCATGCGTAGTCTACGGGCGTAGCCGTCATAAAAACGGCTCTGACTGCTCGTTTGCCCCCTTATACTACAAAAAAACGTCTGCGGTTCTAGTGACAATATAATGTCTTGCGCAGTCTCTATAGAGATGGTCAAAGTAGCTTTTTTTTTTTTTTTTTTTTTGGTATAGGGGGGCAAACGAGCAGTTGTAGCCATTTTCATGACTACCGACGCCCATAGACATCGGCATAGACTATACAGATGCGCTGCCCCCCTTTCTCCTCCCACCTCCATGGGCCACCGGCTACTTACACACCGCACGAAACGCGACAGCACAGCTGTCACTTCACGCCGGTCTCGTGTAAGCGAGAGGTACCTCCCCGGTCGTGCCGGCCCAATTCGGCTGCATGCAAGCATGCAGCGTGGCACTACCTCTTAGATTTCTTAATCTTTTGTAAGAGGAGATTATCCTACTAATATTATAAATGCGAAAGTTTGTATGTTGGTTTGATTGTTACTCCTTCACGCAAAAATTGCTGAATCGATTTTCATGAAATTTGGCAACACTTAGAGGGTAGCTTGGATTAACACAGGATAGTTTTATCCCGAAAAAATGTTCCTATGGGATGCCATGTGATAATTTTCTATTTTCTACGGGATTGGGGGACGGGGGATGAAACCACGGGACGCAGATAGTTATATCATAAAAGTCATACCTAAATTGAACACTGACAAAACGCAGTAAACGAAGTCTGAGTTTCCGGTGGCTCGTGGAGAGAGAAGCAGGTTATGCTGATACACTCGCATCCGCATGACGTGTGTGGATGTTTATTGGCGTCGCTAGTGATCAAATCTGACGGAAAATATTTACAGTATTAGCTAAACAATAAACAAGAGGGGAAACCCCCCCAAAACGGGAGGAGGATTAATAAATTAGGCAAAATGACGACGTGATCAAAAAGTCCGCAAATCTGCCAACATTGTTGTCACTCAAAGGGAATTTCTTAGTATTTCGATAGCAACTTTTCCATTATGAATACGTCGCTCCGAATTATTATCCTTTGACGTATTTCGGCGTTTAATAATATTGACAAGCGCGGGACTTCGTCGTCGGGGGTAGGGTGACTACATTAGCATGAGTTTTGGGGACATGTTATAATAATATACTTACATTTTGAGGTGAAAATACTGTATTTATTTGGAACAATACCGGTGTTTCTACATAGTTTTAAGTGTGCGTGACGTAAGCAGCACAGGCCTTGAATATCGTTTCTTAAGGATTAGAAAGAGGTAGTGCCATACTGCATGTTTGCATGCAGCCGAATTAGGCCGGCAGACCGAGGAGGTACCTCTCGCTTACACGAGACAGGCGTAAAGTGATAGCTGTGCTGTCGCGTTTCGTGCGATATGTAAGTAACCAGTGGCCCATGGAGGTGGGAGGAGAAAGGAGTTCAGGGCGTTTGTATAGCCTCTATGCGGATGTCTGTGGGCGTCCGTAGTCATGAAAATGGCCAGCTCGATTGCCCCCCTTTAACATAAAAAAAATTCAAAAAAAGATTATCTTTTTCATTTTATCTGTGATAATATCTTCTGGCAGGGAGCTTCAGTAATTTAATAGATATAAAAGGGAGAGAATTATTTTGGAAGACAAAAATTAAGTATATTTTAAGCATTCACGTTTTCCCCTATCTTTCTTTAAATGTATAAATAAATAAAGATATGACAGATGGAAAAAAAAACAGAAAACAGTAAGAAAATATTTTTTAACCTATACCAAGACTCTATATATATACTTAAGGATATTTATATTAATCCTATCCTACTAATATTATAAATGCGAAAGTTTGTATGTTTGTTTGTTTGTTTGTTACTCCATCACGCAATAACTGCTGAACCGATTTTCATGAAATTTGGCACACACACATAGAGAGTAACTTGGATTAACACATAGGATAGTTTTTATCCCGAAAAAATGTTCCTATGGGTTGGCAAGGGATGATTCTTTATTTTCTACGGGGTCGAAATTTACGCGTGCCAAACTGCGGGGCGCAGATAGTTAATAATATATAAAGGATAGACAAAGATCGAGGCCAGCGGCGTACTATGGAAGAGGCCTTCCAGCAGTGGACTGCAATCGACCGATGATGATGATGATGATAATCTGTGGTCTTATCACACCAGGAACACCTCTCCATGTGTTCAGTAGCTTAAGGACTTCTGGTACAGGCACCTAGTAGACAATCGAAGTATAGTTATAATTACTAAGAGGTAATGACCGCGTAGGTACCTCTAGCTTGTATGGCACCGGCGTAAAGTAACAGCTGCGCTGTCGCGTTTCGCGCGGTGTGTAAGTATCATGTGGCCCATGGAGGAAGAAAGAGGAAGGAGAGCAGTGCATCTGTATAGACTGTGCGGATGTCTATGGAGGTCAGTAGCCATGAAAACGACCCCTATAGCTCGTTTTCTCCTTATAGTATACATAAAAAACTTTCCTGTACTACATAGCACGAAATTATTGGTGAATCTTTTAAATATTACTGATCCATCCACCTTGTCTTCATCTCCCTTTTCATCTTCATCTATATCTTGTTAGTGTGACAGTTGCGCCCCCTACCTGGAGGGCAGAACTGTCACACTAACAAGTCCTACTCTGGGGCTGGCCCCCAGGTATTGTTGTCACTTCGGTAATGCGAATAGTTTAGCTGTCATCGAAAATAGACGACAGTTGAAATTAGAGCAATTCATTTAGGAAGAGAATTGGGTTTAATTTAGATAATAATAATAATAATTGTGAACTTATCACACCACGTTAGCCTAGTCCCGTGCTAAGTACCGTAAGGACTTGTGTTACGGGCACTAGACAACGGAATATATTCAATATGATGTTATATATTTAAGATTTTTACTATGTAATTACATAGATAAACATCCATGACCTAGGCTAGATTAGAACCCGCGACCCCTGGTGCAACATACTCCGCTTATCCGAGCCCTGTACCACTGCGCCAGCCTGGTCGTCAAATTTCTTTATAGTTTAGATAATCGAACCCATTTGGTATTTGGTGATCATTTAGAAGTATGTTTGCTTTTCATTGTTTCATTCCCCAACAGAGCTCTGCCTCATTACAAGCCGCACAAAACGCGGTAGCATGGCTACCTTAAAGCGGTACCTACCTCTCGCTCATTTGATACCGAACAATCTTCTTATATTTTTTTTGTGGTGTAGGAGGCAAACGAGCAAACGGAGCCGTTCATGACTACCGACACCCGGAGTCCGCATAGAAGCTATACAGATGCGCTGCCTTCCCTCCTCCTCCCACCCCCCATGGGCCACCGGCTACTTACACATCGCACGAAACGCGACAGACATCTTATGATTAAAAAGTACAGTAATTTTTAATTAGTTATCAAAATATTTGGTATTATTATAAATAAAGTAATCATATGTTCACGCCGGTTCCTGTATGGGGCGGGCGGAGGGGACCGATCAGAGCGCGCTCGTCTTACTTCTTAAAATACCTTTTTGTAAATTAATGTCTGTAACCATTTGGGAAATCAGCGGTGTTGCCAATTTGCTTCAAGAAATAATGAATAAAATTTTCAACTTTTGTTTCCTTTTAATTTAACTTTTTATATTAATATTTAAAAGAAAATATATTTCTAGAGACATACTTATTTCTAAATATTAGCTTTATTAGTTGTTAACATTTTGTTTGACTAAGACAACGTCTCTTCTGATGCTCAGAATAGTTTTTCTTCAAAACTATAATAATAAGAGGTAGTGCCACGCTGCATGCATGCATGTAGCCTAATTGGCCCGGCACATCGGGGAGGTACCTCTCGCTTACACGAGACCAGCGCAAAGTGACATCTCTGCGTTTCGTGCCGTGTCTCCTCTCTATCCGGATTCCGATTGCTCGTTTGCGCTTTAAACTATAAAAGAAACAATGTCATGATTTTGATTATTTTTATTACGAAATAGATTTTATCGCATTTGACATTAATTACTTTTAGAATAAGATAGCACTTTCAAAATATGTTGTTTATAACTAGCTGCAGTTTCACCCACGTAAATATGTATATATTTTTTTAGAGTAAAGGCCATCACAATAATTTATTCCAGAAAAGTTCTAAAGTCGTTTCGTAGATTAGCGTGCACATTTACTGGTATAATTTTTATAATATATTATTATTATCCTTAATTTTTCTCTCACATTGTCATTATTATCATTATTAATTTGTCTCTCTCGTAACTAATTACATAATTCTTATTATTATATAGAATAGATATAGATTAAAATAATCATAATCAATAGTAATATTCGCGTAATTATACCAAAACTATATTCACAAAAATCCCTAAAAACCCCACCGCATGGTCACCGTACACTGTGATTGACGTCACAAGCAGGTACTGGCTGCCTCAGTATATCCCTCAACTTGTGACTTGTCTCTGCAAGCCGACAGCTAAGTCTACACAGAGTACAAAGACTCGTAGATGTGTTAGGTCTGAGCAACATTATGTTTGAATAAGGTAAGAGCGATTTTTTAACAGTATAAGACAAACGAGAATTATTTTCACGAGTACCAACGCCCACAGACATCCGCATAGAAAATAGGAGGTCAACTTATCTGTATACAGATGCGTTGCCCTCTTTCCTTTTCCTGGGCCACCGGATACTTATACACCGCATGAAACACTTCAGCAAATTGCTCACTTTACATCAGTATAGTGCAAGAGCTCCACGGCTGAACCAAAATGTAGTGTTATAGGATTGATCTACGACTTTAAATTAATTCGAAGTGACATCTGCATTGCGAAAGAAACGAACTAGCGCGACGGGTCCTCTCTCGATAGGCTTTTTGATAATTTATTTGATAAAACGTCTTGAACTTGATTTGGCGGCTAAACTTCTACGAAGAGATTACTAAAATATGCGTGTCCTAATTGAGCCACAGGAAACTCGAGCACTAAACACAACTGCTTTAAATTCGGTCCTGTGAAAGCTATAAGTCCCCGTTCGTAGCAACCAAAACTCTTAAAAAGCGTTACGAATGTTAACAATAAATAAAACTTTCCACAAAAATCTCTCAAAATCCCCCAGCGTGGTCACTGTAGCCTAAATGATGTCACAACATGCTCTGCCGGTGTCCTCAACTTGTTTTGACTTGTCTGCATGAGCCCACACTTAATATTATCTACACAATGTATCATCATCATCATCAGCCTATTGCAGTCCACTGTTGGACATAGGCCTCAATATGTATATGTCAATACTGTATTGCACGTAAAACAGGTTAGAGCGGTGTATCGCGACTGAGACCGACCAGGTAGGTACCTCCCTGGAGGTAGAGAAAAAGGAAAGTTGGTAAAACAACAGTCATGCATACCTATAGATAATTAAAAATTCTTGATTGCTCGTTTGCACCTAAAACTATAAAAAACCGGCGATACCAGCGTAGAGTGACAGCTGTGCCGTCGCGTTTCGTGCGGTGCGTAAGTAGCCGGTGGCCAATGAAGGTGGAAGGAGGGCAACGTATATCAGCATCGGAAGTCACATGGCCTCGGCTGCTCTAATAAAAAAACAAGAGCGAGAGACTCTATGCTGCTCATCTGCCCCCTACACAAAAAGGTAGCTCAGGTTTTTCCACTCAACAGAACCCCAGCACTAAACCCACAGTCAACACGCCATCAATATCGGGGATCAAATCGGCATAATCTAACAGTTTACCGGATTAGCGGCGTTTGCAGGGTTAAGTGCCGCTAGAAGTGTTTACTGGGGGATCCAACCCTAAAACACTGGATGTGGGGCTATTTGGACCATCAGTTTTCAATTTTAATTTGATTTAACGACAGTGAAAAACATATCATGTGGCTTGGTGTCATGTAGACAATCTGTGCCTATTTTATGTGTATGTCGGTGTGGTGATAGTAATCGAGGTAGTGCTATGCTACAGCTCACGATGCCGTGAAGGGGAAGGCCGATACTTGTTTCGTCTTGAGTCTTAACTATATATACGAAAATTACTTTTAATTTACTTTTATAGCATAGGAGGCAAACGAGTAGGATCACCTGGTTAAGTGATCACCAACGCCCACAGACATCCGAAACACCAGAGGTCTAACAGGGGCGTTGCGGCCTATGCATTTTTAATAATTTCACCAATAAAAGCCAATTGGGAGTTGAAAAATTCATAAAAATAGCTCCGACTGCTCGTTCGCCTATACTATAAAAAACTTTAATTCTTCTAATTGTCTAACTTTAACTACAAAAGCAATCTCAAAACTATCTCAAGATCTCACATTGAATTTCAAAGTGTTGGAACAATGTTACATCGTTATAAAAACTTTCAAGAACCACCCGAATGCTACCCCGTCGCCAAGAGTGCAGATTTAATTAAGATCCGAGTGAAAATATTCAAAGAAGTTTGTTGGCGCTTCCAAACTACGTAACTATTATGATTTGTGAGGTAAGTGTTGTTGGGGCGTTGTAGCGAAGTTGGGCCGGCGCGGCTGGTACACGCTTACTAATGTCGGAGTGAAGTCAGGTCTGCAGGCCCTGTTTCCGGTGGCCCATTGATGGGAAGGAGGAAAATCGAGCAACGCATCTTTATCACCTGCGTAGTCATGAGAATCCCTTCAACTGCTCGTTTGCCCGTTGTACTATAAAAATGCTTCGCCTTTTTCATTCAATATAAATTTTAATGTACGTGTGAGAGGTCGTCGGCATCAGAAACCTCTCTGCTTTATTTATAGGGGCCAAACGAGCAGATTAGTGACTACCACCCATAGACATCCGCAAAACTAGGTCTCTACCGGCCTTTAAGGAAGAGGTTATGCTCTATTCTCGTAGAACCCAAACCTTAAAGTTGCTCGCTACACAAGTTCGCATGCCAACTCTTTCCCCCCACCTATGTAGCAGCTCTCGCCCAGTCCCGCTGCACGCTGCTCGCACGCCGCAAAACTGACAGCTTATTAAACGAGCGCCGAGCATCCGGCCCATTACCGTGACGTCACTGTCACGTGACGTCACACTCACGTCACACGCGCCTGTCAATACGGGCCGCCGTGATAATATATTTCCCTTTTTCCGCATAATCCGTTGTGGATTAACGTAACTGTTGCGAGCTCACTCCATTAGGACACGTGTATGAAAAGTGTGAAGGGCAAATCTGTGTGAAACAGTAACGGAAAAACAAGCGTTACCAAAGTTACGTGTTTCCTTGAAATTCGTAAGGCCACGTGGTATCTACATATAATAAGATTTTTTCTGTCTGTCTGTTGCGGAGTTTAGACAATTATTGATGGTCGCCGTAGCCGAAACTCGGCCAAATCATTATAATCAAGAGACAATGGGGATCTCTCCATTTTCTCGTTTATTCCCCAATTGCCACCATCTTAAATTACCGATATTCTGCGTATGACAGCTCTCGAGTGAAGATGACAATTTTTGACCTTCAGCGGAGGGCTCCATTCCCTAAAGGGTCTTATTAAGAGGCCACTACAGAAGAGGTCTCACAATTTCACTTAATTGTACGGCTGTTTCGTTATTTTAATAAATCTGGTATAATTTAGATATTTTATGTTTTTTATAATTATATGTTATAATTATTTTGTATTCGGTATATTTATTAACTTATTGAATACTAGTGGGTTGCCAGCGTAACTATCACGTCTATTCTGTAATTTGGAAACCAATCACTAGCTGCGCCCCGCGGTTTCACCCGCGTAAATTTCGATCCCGTGGAAAATAGAAAATCATCCCATAGCATTCCATAAGAACATTTTTTCGGGATAAAACTATCCTATATGTTAATCCATGTTACCTTCTACATGCGTGCCGAATTTCATGAAAATCGGTTCAGCAGTTTTTTGACTCCTTCACGCAAAGAAACAAAAACAAACAAACATACAATCTTTCCAGTTTATGATATTAGTAGGATTTTTATTGAAACTTAAAAAAAATGCAATTTTTAATAATTATAACTTCTAATAGGTGGTACATCTTTAATCTCGAAATGAAATGATTTTATTCAAAATCTTACATACAACATTGTCGTGTCACAATGTTAGTTACCATATTCCTCCCGCCCCACCGATTCTCGTGAAATTTTGTGTGCATATCGGGTAGGTCGACCAACATCTATTTTTCATCTCGATGTTTCCACGGGATCGAAACTTACGCGGGTGAAACTGAGGAGCGCAACTAGTGGCATAATACACGAAAAAAGAGGAAATGATTTTAGGCGATTGGAGAGGACTTCCTACCCTTTCTTAGCATGTAGATTAGTGAAATCCCTAAGATGACAGAATACAAGGAAAATTCTAAAGGAAAATGCAAAAAGATTTTCCGTATACGAAAATCTTTGGCTTTAGCTGCAAGGTGCGCGATAAATATTTTAGGTGCTGCGATATTAAAATTGTTTCAAAATATCTCACCCCCGGCACAAGCTGCATATTGGGTATTATTTGATTTTGAAACTGGTTTAGTTTTGGTGTAGCTTTGAGTTGTCATTGTAATGTGGGGGGTGGAGGAGGGCAACGGCACATGGTCTCTGTATATGCACCTTTGCCCTCTTATACTATATAAAAAAAATGTTTGTCTGTATGTCCTAGAATAGTTAACCATGCATTTGTTCATGTGATGATCTTTAGTAAAGTTGTTATGTATGAGCCCACGAACTTTTCTAAGTGGGCTCGACCAATTTTATTTTGTATCCCAGTGTTGGATGTAAGGTGAAACCTCGGGACCCAGCTAGTATCACATACTCTTGTAAAGAGTATGATCGTTAATGATTCACACAGGTATAGTATTCACCTACCAGGTCATGCCTTTTTTTTGGTAACGCAGGGGAATACCTTTACATCCTCTACCCAGTAGCCCGGGTGGCCCCACCGGGTACAGTGTCGGGCTCGACAACGAGGATGCACTACCGACTAAACCCCTGCGGGTGTCTTCAGCATCTACAATTGGAGGTACCCAGAGCTACAAGCAACATGATCCCTCCTGCGACAGGCTAGCCCGGCTCCTCCTTACCAGGTCACGCCTGCCCAATGTGGCTTTCATGTGCCAACAACGCTTACTTTGAAAACTAGTTGAATCCACGTCATACCTGCAACAATAAAATATTATTAGAACTATTCATTTCTTCTTTTATACCTAGAACAAGGGACAAAAAAGCAAACGAATTTTGATGACCACTTTTTTATGGTATAAGGGAAGCAAACAAACAGACGGAATCATTTTATTGACTATCAACGCCCATAAAGATAAACAGATGCGTTGCTGTCCTTCCTCCTCCCGCCATGGTCCACCGGCTACTTACACACCGCACGAAACGCGACAGCACAGCTGTCACTTCACACCGGTTCCACGTAAGCGAGAGGTACCTCCCCAGTAGTGCTGGCTCAATTCGGCTGCATGTAAGCATGCGGTGTGGCACTGCCTCTTGCCTAAATTCTTAAATTGTTATAGAAATGTATTGCCTTCACCTCCATTGGGCCACTGGAAAAAACATCGGTTGTCTGTAAAGTCGGTTTACTGACGATAGTTGAACGTGATAACGTCTTAAGAAAATATTGATGAAATGGTAGCATTTTTCAAAAGAAAATTTTAATTTCATTTGTTTAATAGATTTGTATGTATATAGAGAAGGAGGTAATTGGAAATGGTATGTTAGATTGCAAGTTATTTGTATAGCAGATATATAGTTCGTCTAATGCATAACAGATGGCGTTATCACGTATCGTACATCGCGGTATCGGTTGCACAAATCAATTTGGCTAGGGTGTTCATAGCAGATATATAGTTCGTCTAATGCATAACAGATGGCGTTATCACGTATCGTACATCGCGGTATCGGTTGCACAAATCAATTTGGCTAGGGTGTTCATAGCAGATATATAGTTCGTGTAATGCATAACAGATGGCGTTATCACGTATTCTGCATCGCGCTATAGCTTGTACAACGTTATTTGGTTAGGGTGTTCATACAATGTGATTAAAATATACCTGAATTCAAATACCATACCGTGGTTTCTTACGATGTGACCAAAGGCCATCGGAGCTAAAGTTTGATCGTGGGAACATGTAACTGGTCCAATTTAAATATTTTGTTCCTTTATTTTGCAAATAATCCTAAAACATACAATTCAACAGCAATATGCTTACGGAACGTAATATTGTTCGGTCAATAATTCATTCAAAACAGGACATGTACAATGTACATTTGACAACTAGGTAACGCCGCATGTTGTCAAGTTTTTTGGAACAGCCTGCTCTATCGATTTATAAGACGTTATCACGTCAAAACAGCACAATACGCGTCAGTGTAGCTGCTAGTTTTCTGCATCATGTATGTCAGCATATGCCGAGCTTGGAACTTAATGGCTACTTTGATAGAACATTGATTGTTATTTGTTCCACTATCTGTATGGACCTTTGCAAAATCAACGTTATTACTAGCTTTCGCCTGCAGCTTCGCCCGCGTGGACGGACTTAAAAATGGAGTTATATACATATAAGCCTTTCTCTAGAATCACGTTATCTATTAAATAACCTCATCAAAATCTGTTGCGCATTTTTAAAGATCTAAGCGTACAGACACACAGACGGCGGAAAGCGACTTTGTTTTATACTGCGTAGTGATATTATTAGATGCGTTTCGCGGTTTCACCCGCTTAAGCTTCGATCACGTGGAAATATCGAGATGAATAGATGTTGGCCGATTCTCAGACCTACCCGATATACACACATTACATGAGAATCGGTCGAGCCGTATCGGAGTGTGGTAACATTGTGACACGAGAAATTTATATTTCTAGAGATTTATGACGTGAATGAGATGATCGCAATCCGTCTTTTCCCATATTCAAGCCACTCACCAACATTCCCCCATAAATCACCTCATTCTGGTCCACACGCGATTTATTTCCCGAACCTCTTAATTTACCGACCTCAACTGCGCGAGGTCATGTTGTGCGCGCGTAGTTTTTATCGACGCCTTGTTTACGCGCGGGTAATCAGCTAA